>VUQR01000991.1:26428-59919 GCA_015108515.1 Hemichromis elongatus
TTAGTTTATTCCACCTAACCTCGCTCAGTGGATGCTGAGCCAGCAGATGTTAACACTATAATGAACACAAATGTAACCGGCAAATCATATGCCAAAGAAAACTGTCACATGCTGAATGGACAGCGAGACCCTCCAGGCCCATCTGTGTGCTCAAATCGAAAGCATTTTAAAAAACTTGTTTGATCATTCTAATATGTAATAACTATGTACTAACTACTATATAGAACGTGTAAGAATCAAAGGTCTTTCTCCATTTCATATTAACACAATAAGGCATGTTTGAGTATTAAAATACAATTACATTAGTGTAATAAAGTGTGTTAATAATCTTATGTTAGTTGTTACTTTGTATCTATTGTCTGTTGTTCTTGTAATGTTTCATTTCACTACACGTTTTATAAGGAAAACAAATTTTAAAAAAAAAGAAGTCACTTACACCATTTACAACAGCAAACTTAAAATTGCAAACAACAACACAGTCAAGAGAAAGCAACAATTACCGCAGACACAAAAGGCACCAACAAAAGCATCCATCTGTGAATAAAAAGCAAGTATCTGAGGCAATCACAGAGGCTTTGATAAAACATCACAAATGTAATTCATTATCAGCTGGTTCTTTTGTTCTTCACAGCCCATCTGCAGAGCATGCAAGTTTACAAATTCTCATTGCTATGTATAGCTTCACTGCAAAATGATCGATGAAATGAATCATGCTTGTAGAACACCAGCTTCTCTAGGTATGTGAACAGTTTTCTCCTCCTGCAGGATGTCACTAAGGAATTGTGACTTCTAAGCACTATTCTGGTTAATTTCAAATATAACGAAGGATCATGGATGGCTCTTTGTGTTTAGTCATATGCATGACAGAAATGTCATCTCTTGCATGAAATCATATTTTGTTAAAAATACACGAACCATGCAAAGGTTATGAGCATAGTTCTGAAAGGATGTGTTCCACACTCCTACGGTAATAGTCAACTTGTTCAAGTTCATGGTGGATCAAAGATGGATCAGACTTGTTCGAGCCCATCAGTCCGCTCCCGGTCACCACTTCATGTTTTGAGACACCCCCCCATCTCTTTCTGAGATACTCCAATCAAACTCACATTTGTCCATTTGTCTCGCATCCAACATGCTGAGTCGGAAAACAGACGTTATTCGCTTCATGTGTAAGTGGTAATAATGCTCTGGATCATCAGAGTATACAAGTGGCTTGCATGTTTGTCTATCTAAGTGTGTGCTGGGGCAAAATGTCAGTCTGCATTGCTTGCTTCACAGGGGTCTATTTTCTCCATGAGCAGCTTTGCCCTCAGTGAAAAACACTGAGCAATCTGTGCTCTGTAAACTGAAGAACACTAAAGAGGAACACTTCTACTTCACAGAGCTTTGCACACCAGCAAGCCACCAGGAAGGTCACAAACAATATATACGGCAAAGCCACGCTGCTTGCATCTGAAAGGGTAACAAATGAAAGGACACATGCTGGGCTTTGATTACCAGCTTTGAAAAGTCACTTATATATTAAAAATTGCTTTACTATAAAATAATAATACAATCTGTCTGCAACAAATAAAGGAAATGTGATGAGATTTCCAAGGACGTGACAGCGAAAAAGGATGGGTATTTATGTCAAACGAGGATGTATTACAGAAAAAATATTTTTTCGTTGTTTGATGTGAAATGACTTTTTTCGTGCTCCTTTGAGCTGTCCGTTCGATTAGGGTTAAAATTTTTCTAAATGCTTTATATCGCTCAGCATTTAGTTACACATTACAGGAATGAATGAACAAATAATCTGAGGCTAATCTTCACCTTGTAAATATATTTGTTTTATAAATTTAATTTTGTACTGCAGATCTTACAAACTTTAACTCTAAGAAAGACCCATCAGTATTCAGACTATGGGAGGAAATCCAAGAAGACACGGGGAATAAATTCCACAAAGAAACAACTGAGAAACTTACGACATCGCTGAGGGAAACGAATCTTAATTAAGAGTGGCTTGTTAAATATAACAACGCTTTAATTTGACAGTGAGGTACATGTTTACTCTAATAAAAAGTTCAAGTAGGGCACACAAATCTCTGAAAATGTCACGCAATTCCTGCCTCATTCTCGAGGTGAGGCTATGTTGATAGTGAAGTGTATGTCAAGTACGTGAGAAGACAGAAAGCACAGCCGCTATTAAAGTATGAAATCATACATTGAAGCATAAATAAAGCTGAAAATAATCAGTAAAACCATCTCAAATAGTTAAAACTGATATGCATTCTTTGACAGCACTGCATCTAATATAATAAAAATAGACATTGGTGAGCCTGTACATAATAATAAGGTATTACTAATTACTTTTTAGTACTAACCTGCCATTTCACATGTGTCTTTGTACTAGCTCAGTCATCAAGTAGCATAAACTGATGCATAACCTACAGTTTCTATTTCTTTCCACAATAAAATGACAGAAAAAAATTTCTCCTGAGCGGCAATCGAACAAACTCAGATGACTGAGATGACCACCAGCAATTTTTATTCAAGATAATATGCACTCTTCTTAGAAGAACTCTCCTAGAATTTTAAAGCAGTCCTTTTACTCGTGTGATTTATCTATTTAAGGTGAAACAAAGTTACATTATTTGGAAGGTGTATGCTTTGTTTGGGGGATGTGCAAATGAGAGTGCTCTAAACCATTTAAAAAGTCACAACAGAAACATGCTGCTATTTAGCTAATGGTCATGATGCTCAATAGATTTAAATAATCATTTGCAATGTTGCTCAGTAAATGCCCGTGACTATTTGGAAACAACAAAAGGATGACAGTCTGATAGCTCTCCTTTCACAGTGCAACAACTGTCTCAATTATTGTATGGTCTAAAAAACTAACACAAAGCACTTGGTTCCATTTCACAGCAACTTTTAAATGTTCATCATTATGAACAGGGAACTACAGTTTGAGGTAGTTGCAGCTATTCAGCTTGGGCTTTTTGCTAGTTTTGTGAGCCAAGTGGTTACATATTGACAAGCAAGAAAGCTTTTTATTGACCCACAGTCTTTGTGTGACTCATCATGTAGATAGAGTATGCCTACCTCAGTCACTGCTTGTGTCAGGTGAGCCTTTCTAGGTGTCCTTGAATCAGCTGTTCTTATTAAATAAATTTAATTCCAAACTGCAGGAGTGAGCAAAAGTATTGAGCCACCCCTACTTTCTTTATATTTTTTGCTTTATGACACATGACCTGAGAGATGCATCTGGCTCTTAAGTTATTCCCTCTTCTGTTCACTGAAGCCTCGTCAGAAATGATGGCTGCTATGCAGCCAAGTTATGAACAAATAGAAAGAAAGAGAAAGACTGAATTGTGCCAAATTAGACAAAAACTGGACTGAAAGTAAGTGGCAACAGGTGTTGAATCCAAACTTGAAATTGTTGGTTCAAATTGTCCTCAATATATACAGAGGAGGTCAGGAGAGATGATTAGTAGAAAAGTGCCATCAGATATTGATCCACCACATGTTATTGTCTGGAAAGTTTTGGATTGCTTCATTTTTCAGCATGATAATGATGCCATAAACACTGCTGGTGTAGTAAAAGCATACTGGGAGAGGAAAGCACACAATAGACCACTATCAGTCAGAAGTCTGGAGAGCTATTCCTGAAGACTCCTTAAAGAAAATACAACTGTGATGAAGGCTAAAGCTGGTCAAACCAAATACAAATACTGACTCCTGCTTCTTTAAATTTGGTTTACATACTATATTCCCATTTAGGTTTACACAAATTAAAAAAAAAAAAAAAAATCCATCCATCAATCCATCGATCAATTTTCTTGAACGCATCAGATTCAAGGGCTGGAGCCTATCCTCCAAGGCTATTTTAGAGGTGGGTACACCCTGGACAGGTCGCTAGTCCGTTGCAGGGCTAAAAAAATGCACCATTTATTAAAATATTGCTCCAAAGCCTTGGTGCGTCTTACTTTTTATAAATTTATCTAGATCTAATAACCAGACTTGGCACGTGAAAGCTGAATGCTACCATTACTTGTGTGTCCCATATGTGTTTTGTGTAAGCAAACGTTCGGACACAACATTCTGACACAAAAGCAGACACAGTGAGCAGTGATAATCAGTCACTTTGCAGTTTTCTAGCCATTATTCAACACAACCAAGGAAACAGTATTTAAACACAAAATAATGACAACTGCAAACACTCGAAGAAAAGTAGCTGACTGCACTCAACGGTAATGAGCAAACCAAAAACAGAAAGTGAAAATTAATGGACGAAAGCAAGAACTCTTTCAGAAATAAGTACATGTGTTGGATCTTACTGTGGGAGGTAAACAGTATTAGATGTGGGACTTAGATTTGTCTGCCACAGCATAGCATAGAACAGAAAAGAATAGAAAACCCCTTATTGTGCGCCACTCAACGACTGTGCAGGAGATATAAATAGCAAAATGTAAATGTAAATAATGTAATGGATAAAAACACACTGTGTCAGAGCACGCAATAAAACTCACAGGATAATTGAAGCTACAATTCAAAACTTTAAACTTTAAAAAAGGTAAATTGATAGAGCAAGCTAATAGCATTTGTAATTATATACTGCCATTCAACAGCTTTCATTTCTCACACTCAAAACCAGATTTTAATGAATCAGTGCCCTGACAGTACCGACAACAGTTGTCCCTGCTGCAAAAGTTTAAATCATCTCTTTAATAAACATGCACATTTGTCTTGATTTGTCTGTACAAATGCACACAACACTTATTTATTTTTAATGTTCCATTTTACCTTCTCCATCCCAGATGAAAAGTGGAGTGGGACCGGCTCTGTTATCTCTAATCATCGGCACTACAGCGAAAAATAAGCTGGCCATTTAAATTAGCCGAGACAAGAGACATCTTATCTGTCCTGATATAATAAAAATGAGCTTGGCAGACATGGCGCCGGTCTATCACTCTAACCTGTAATAAGCAACATGAAGCAGGATTTTGTCTGTAAAACTGTGTCAGACAGTGGAAAAAATTAAATGACGGGGAACAGAAATGAACAAAATGGAAAAGGAACAAGAAAAACAAAATGAAAATGAGTTCACCCTGTTTTTGAAAAGAAATCATTGCCTTAAGAAAAATAAAAGCACTCAATGATCACATTTTTTTCCCACATTCAGTATACTTTTAGTACAATGTGTACCATTGCACAATGTCTGCAACAGTAACTCGATAAGTGCAGTTATTTAAGCAGAGGTAAAACTCTTCATCTCTTTTAATATAAATTATTATAGTAAACGACTGCATACAAAAGGTGAAGAAAGGTAGATCTGTTGTCAACTTTAAAAATACTCTTTCACAGAGTAAAAGTGAACATATGATGGTGTGACATGCAAATTTGCAGGCTAACATAAAAAGTAGGGACCGGTTTTGTTTTCAACTCATTAAATTCACTAAAAAGTGAACACAGAACAGATGATTTTTCACATTTAAAATAATATTACCGGTTATAAGGGCATTAACATTTGTTCAGTATTATTTTTTTTTATGGTGGGTTGAAGCATGTAAGAGAAAATACATTCAGGGATGAAGGGAAATATCATCCACTTTTCATCCAATTATTTGAGACTCTCAGAAGGATTTACTTTTGTCAGCACAGTGTGGCAGTCAGACAAGCATAAGTGGCTACAGACAGTTTTAATGCTTTTCTTTTATGCAGACACTTGTGAGAAAAGGCAATTTGCACATGATAAGAGTTGTACAAGTTACAGGATTATAATGCTTCTGTGATTTATTTATTTCTGACTATGCAACTTTACCAAACTAAATAAATTGGATATGGTTAATGGAGCTTCAGTAAGTTCTTAATTTTATTGATGCCAATTGTCAACTGAGGATATTCAGCTTTAACAGGAGTCTTGTACTGCTTACATGGGCTTGTGATTGAATGTATGTAAAAAAAACAAACAAAAAAAACCAACTAATTATTTCTAAATGTAATAATTGTCTGGCGAGAGGAAAGACCCAGCAAAAATAATTTATTTTAATTTGCCCAGAAGTGCATTAGATATAACGTTTAAAATAAAGGTTGCCTAGTTTGTGTTTTAGCTTGTGAAATGCTACCATAGCGCTGGTCTTTATCCACCTGTGGGTTAAAGCTGAAGTAGGTACAGGAGATTTGAAAAAAACAGCACCAGAGCCAGAAATTGAGTTTCCAGAAGCTAGACATCTCAGAGCCTGGCAAACGAATCGCTAGATCAACAGCCCTATCAACCCCCTGCAGATCTATTGTTGGAAAGAGAGAAGTGCCCTTTAGAGACTATTTAATGTCATTTCTGCCTCATGGGTCTATGAGAAATAGGGTTGAGGTTGAATAAATCAGCGATCAATGAATTCCTGCTTTTAGATGGCCGTGCAACAAAGCACATTAGAGCCTATGTGAATCCACATCTACTCTCATGAATATCAACAGTTACAACTTTAAAGGGCGATTTTATCCAGGCTAAGCGGCTGATTTAACCAAGGGAAACACACTTGGATTCCTGGTGTCTAAGCTCGGCTTGGTCGTTGCAACTTGCCAGATTTGGCCCGATTATGGGTGCACAGACTTGGTGTGATAAAGTGCAAAGACTGCACCAGTTAGCAGCACTTGGGTAGGTTTTAGGAAAGTGTTGGCAACCAGAATTGTAAATATGCACTTTTTTCTGAATCTGGTGTATTTTTACTTAAATCTGCCAAGAGGCAAGCTGCCACACATACCAGATTAAAGCTGCTGATGAAAAAGTCATTTTTGTATCTTAACAACCAGCTAAATGATCAGACTCAGCAAATGCTGTGCATATGCATTGTAGCAAACTGAGCTGCAGTATTCATCAAAACTTCACATTTATTTGACTAATTTAAGATCGTAATATCTTCTAACTTTAAATCCAGTCGCAAAAACACATTTCTTGGGCAGTCATGTCTTAGATTATTTTTATTACAAAATAAGACGGCCCAGTTAAAAGTCTATCAAGCAGATATACAGTAATATTTAATATAGGATAATATTTTTAGTTTAAGTGTGTGAAAAAATGCTGTAGACACATTCGCGAATAACTACTGCATGATACATGCAAGATAGTGGCTTGAAGGAACAATTACATTCACATGAATTGACTTTTCTCTATGAGAGCTTCGTGTAAGCTGGAAGTCATTAGCAATATCTGCTTACAGACGAGCTGACACATCAATAAGAGCAAACTGGGAAACCAAAACAACAACAACAACGGCATCGATCACTCCGCATCAACCCTAGATGGTGGAGAAAACTCACAGTAGCCATCCAGGAAATAGTATTTCAGTCTTCATTACAGTTTCTAACCAGAAAGACGCCTCATCTAAGACCTATCAGGCTGGGAAGAAAATGGACTGAATGCAGATAAATGATGATGGAGAGGGAGGAAACCAAGGCTGAAAAATGACCAGAAAAGGTTAGTGAAGAAGGGAAGAAGTGACCAGAGTGAGGGAAGGATGGGCAGGATGGGAAATGAGAAGAAAGGATAAAAGGGAAGTGAAAGGGACAGAATGGGGATGGGTGGGAAGGGTGGAGAGGGGTTGGCTTGTGGAGCGCAACATGGACTCACTTTTACACCCAACTTGGGAAAGAAAAAGAAAAGAAAAAACAGAAACCCAGCATCATATTGCGGAGGCATTCTAGTGTGGTATAATAATTAGTGTCATACATAGAAAGAGAGAGGAGCGGTAGATGAATTCATGTCTGTTTTCTCAGAGTAAATGGTTCTGCCAGCTAGTGAACACACCGGGTAATGAACAGCAACACTGAATGCTGCTGGCACCCCATTATCTGACCTTGCTGTCCCCATTATCTGGCCTTGCTGTCCCCTTGTGCCTCTAATGATTTTGAGATATAAGCGTCCACATGTTAGCTTGCTCTCTGGCCTCTGTTCTATGTTTGCCTGGCTGTATGCTCGAAAGTTTCTGAGATTCAACAAGGATCTCAGACAGATACACAGGCTGTACAATGCATGTTTATTATTGAGTGCACAGTGTGTATATATGTTCCTCTGGGTGTCTGTCCTCCTAGCTAATGCTAATGACCACGTTATGATGAATTGGCTCCATGATTTCAGTTAGGCTGAGTGGTGATTAAATCTTCATTACTGCTTCTGGTCAGTCCTGCTCTACATAGATTGCCAAGAAACTCAATTCCTCTTCATTCAAGAAGAAGTCCCTGACTGAATCAGGACAAACAGCGACAAACAAATTACAGCTAAGAAAGGAGAGCGCAAGTAATGCTCTCAATCTCTCACTTCAGCTCTACACCACCACAAAGATCAAACGAGTTTCGCAGTAAAAAGTCCAAAATCAACTTACAAAGCCTGATGGAAAGCAGGCAAATGTCTGTGTCCATCATAAGAGATGAAGTGTTTTAATAAAAACAAAGCCTAATAATAAAAGTATATTCTCTCTCACACACACGCTTTTTATTTTAATTCTTGGATCGTAACAAGCCAAGATGGTTGGTGTGATGAAATGGATGACTACAGGAAAAAGAGCAGTTTAATTCCAGAGCTCCAGTAGAGGGCACCCAAATACCTGGCCCCTCATTGACAACTAGTTAATCCCTGTGACCACAGCTTTCAGGGGTTTGCGTACAGGTGAGTTTCTGTCATGCATGTGAGTTCATTTAATTCACCCCATGAACCAGGAAAAACCATTTAGCTTCAGGGCTTTGAACCAAAGAATAACGACTGGGAAGTGATGATGCAAAAACCAAAAGACAAGTGGACAGTCTCTCTCTCTGGAATATTCCCTCTAACAAGAACCTCCAAAGGACTTTCAAGAAAAAGGTTTACCCAGTTTTGATTCTCATGGACACATATCCAAGAGGGTCCTCGCTGGTAATAGTTAGCCACAACTGCTATGTGCGATATCTACCTGACACCATGTGAAAAAACCTTCAGAGAAAAATAAACTGCCGGGACAACAGTTTATATATTCTGACATTAACTACCTAAACTATAGGTGATTTGCAAAGGGGCATTTGGATGAGGACAGTTTAATTTTAGTTACAAGCAGCTCTCACACTAAGATAATGTCTAGAAAAGGTTATTTTCATCACCGGCTTCAAAATACGCACCACCATTCTGATTAATTAGCTTGTTTTCTAATGTACAGAATATATAATTTAGACTGCTGCTTTACTTTGTAAAATGAAAATGTGGCAAATACCAATATATTATTCTGTATAATATATTATATGCTTTCTTATAGATATGAAAAAGGAACACACGTCCCAATAAATCTGATTCTGTGCGCTCAGGTTAGGTTTAAAAAAATGTTTTTCTTTTGCTTTACCGTCGTAACTTGCAAAAAAAATGACCTCGAGTGTTTGGTACGTATTCCAGGACTCAAGAGACAAGTACAATAAGTGTACATAAAATTTTCCAGACTGACCCGTTTCACATCTTTCCCAAATGTCTCGCTGTAGCTGGTCCCAAGAATCTCAAACTGTACATGAGAATTAGAGCCTTCGGCACGGAAATCCATCAGGCCGGTCAGGCCGCTTATCCGGCCCTGTTGAAACAACAGCAGAATACATAAAATGTGTGAGATGTTATGAGAAAGAAAAGGCAGAAGAGGTAAGCTCTGTAACCTCTGTAAGCTGTGTGCTTGTGTACAGTATTGGAAAATAATAATAATAATAGCAAATAGCCTACAAATATTATATTACACAAAATAAATCTCTTTGGACATAATATTTTTCATCAAAATTGATCTATTTAATAATTTGCTTTATAGACTATAGAGAAAAAAAATCAACTACTTTTAAAAGAAAAAATCTTTTAACGTAAGCTCAGATTGAGCTTTGCTGCACAGAACTGTATGTTTATCTTTTTTTACATTCTGCTTTTCCATAAAATGTATGCAACGTTTCCTTTTTATCCTGAGATGATGAACCTTAACCTTTGAATTCCCTCCACAAGACCTTTAGGTACAGTATCAAAAATAATTCAGAAAATTTCAGACAAACGGTGTATCGTTGTGAAGCTTTAACCACGAGAATCGCTGTGTGCAATTTAGAAAGAAGCCTAAACTGTAGGAGAAAATGTAGTTTATTTAAATCATGTCATATGAATGAGATAACATAATATGATAGCAGCTACCATGAACACCATTTTTCTTTGCCGTTTTGTCATGCCCAACTTGGTCATTTTCTCTCACACTTAAGATTAAACCAGCATGACTCTCTGCAACAATGAAAAATTCCATTATCAGATTGAAACAGATGACATCAAGCCACTTTCTGCTATATTACGCCTTATTTCAATGAGGCAACAGAGACGGCTGTACGAGCAAAGGCGTCAAAGCCCAGAATCCACAAAATAAAAATCTGTTTCATTTTAAAAATAACTGAATAGCTCAATGCATCTGCTGTCTTATGGGTGTAAAAAATCCCTTTATAGCTGCTTATGCGACTCATAAATTCTTCATTATGCATTTCTGACTCTTAGTCATCTGTGACAAAAATACTCCATAAACAGTCTCCATAAAAAGCAGTGCCTATATTAAAAACAAATCAAAACCAACCAAACAAACAAAAAACAAGAGTAAAGTTAATACAAATACCTTTTGAATAGTGTCCAGCATCGACCATCCTCCATTCCAAGGCTTGGTAGACTTCCTCATGCAGTTAAGGCTGGCCATACTGTGCCACTTCCTGTCCTCAAGCTTCCTATAGAAGGCGTTTGCCAGCATCAAAACGCTGTCATACAGGTATAGATTGGACACCTGATGGGAAAAAAACAATAAAAAAAAAAAATGTATTCTTGTTTTTTTCTTTGTAGCACAGAACAGCACACAAACTCAGCATACTGCCAAGAAAACAAATATTAGTTTTCAGGACTGCAGGAAATATCACAGTGTCCCAGTGCTGAAACTCAAAGCAGTGGCACACAAGTAAAAAGTACTTGTTTTTCATTCTGGTGATGTGGGCTGTTAAAAAGAAAAGAAATATTGTTGGGGAATAATAAACTCTTGCTAGAGAAGAGGGAAAATAGTTTTAGCTCATGAGAAGTTGCTTCTTTTGTCTGACAGTGTGACACTTTAATTATTGTCCCTTGCGGATGTGCACGTGGACATATTAGTCTCTTCTGCTTTGAATCCACAACCACACAACAAACTGGAGGATGCCAACACATTGCCACTACACCATTTGATAATGACAAGACTTTTAACAGTTGGACCTCTTTTTGGTAGACCCAGTTGCTTACTTCTTTCATAACTGTCCAAATTTATGTTTGCAGGAAGCTTTCTAGTCAAGCACTGAAGTACGGCTGTGCCATATGACAAAAATCTCATATCCCGATATAAGACATCTATTGTCCTGACATATGTGTCACAAAAATGTAACATTTTCTGTAAATTCTCTCAATCTTGGGCAGCTCGACTTGCGTGAAGTGTTTCCAGCTGGGAGTCGAGTCGAATGTTTTAACCGACGCATGAAACTATATATTTTTAGACATAAGTTTTAACGGCCGCCGTTTTCTTTGTGAGTATTTATTACAAGGCGTGCTGCGGGGAAAAGCCTGTTCTACCGTTTGAGTCTAAGCTTTATATTTTAGCACCTGGCGGCTTGTTTTAGCTTCTCGCCCATAAACACTCTGCATACTCTTTCACGTGATTCAGTTTATTTTGAAAAGTCTCAACAGGATCTTAAGCTTTATTGTGAAAGATTTACGTGGAAAATAAACAAGCGGACGCCAAAGACACGCTATGGTTTTACCCGTCGTTGCTGCTAACAACGCATAAAACAGCCTCTTGTCTGTCCGTAGTGTGGTTATATTAAATATAGGAGAAAGTGACCATCAAAACGATGAAAAAATATTGCCGTCAACAGTTTATTTTGCGACACCAAGAAACAAACTATAGCGTAATATGAAACGTTAGACGATTTTATACTGTCATCCAATATATATCGTTATATCAAACAGCCCTACACTGAAGACGATTTGCTGAAAAATGATGGTATTTGACTATTTGCATCTGTGAAACAATTTCCATGAAACACTCTGAAAAGGCCAAGGTCAGGATTGCCACTCTAGTCAGACGCCAAAACAACAATCGTTTCTGCTTCGGTAATCACACGACTAATGAATTCAGCGTCCCATTCAGTCGCAGTGTGTCATGTGAGGAATCATGTCAAGTGCTTCCTGTCTTAGTGTGACAGTGGATTTGATAGCTTCTCTGGGTCAAGTCAAGTCAAATCCACCCACAGCAGAATATCCAGAGAGGCAATAGTAGCTGCCACTCCGAGCAGTGGCTTCGCTGTGGTAAGACATCATGTAAGTTAACTCCCCAAGGTCACCGAGTCAGAAGCTAAGTCCAGGTGAGATGCAGCTTGATAGCTCTGGATTTCTAAGGTCACACTGCAGCTAAAGCATTGAAAAGGGGCTTATTAGTACAGTAAAGCAATGTTCTGTGTTTAGCTATTCTGATGAATGCTTAAACGTCCATTACCCGTTATTTAACCCTCTTTCATGTGAATTATTGAGGACTGTGGGTGCACGCACCACATGGTTTTGCCATCTGTCCGGAGTATGGATAAAAAGGAATGCGAACATTTCAATAGCGCTACAGGGAACACAGCCATTTCACTCCAGATGGATTGATCAAAAGTGTGAGAGGTGTAAGGAGCCACTCTTAACTCTGTATTGAAAGCAATAAGTGGCTGGGTGAGTGAAGTTACTTTAAAGACTCGAAGAAGAGAATAACATTGTGTAAGGAAGATAAGAAAGCCATACGGCATGTCTTCTACACTGACCCTTCTTGTCTTTGATTGAATTTACCTCTGCTCTGGTTGATGGTTGATAAATCATTAATATGAATCAAAGGCAGCAGAAACGTTTAACTGTGAAAACCTTTATTAAGCTTGCAGTATCAAATTTTATTAACAAGAAATGAGCTGATTTTGGGTTTAAAATAATTTGTGTTAATTGCCAGTTAAGTTTATTTGCATGTTATTAAAAAAAAAATTCTTCCTTTATTTAAAACAATAATTTGCTCTGTTCTGCCAGTTAGTCTCTAGACACACTAAGCTGCAGTCATTGATATTCATGGGCATTCATGTCCCTCATAATTATCGTACCAAGGGAGTTTAATATATATTCTGTTGCATGCATAATCAGTTAGTATTTGTATTCATTGGCACTTGGCAGATGCTTGCCTGTACTTTACACTATGGAGGTATGCGTACAGTCACTACAAATACCGGGGAAAATGTATGTAAGTAATTAGACTCAGATCTTTATATAGGCAATTTGTGGTAAACACAAACCAGAAAAAGACCACATCCTGCTTTTTTTATCTGCATGAAGTATATTGAAAAAGTTTGCTGGTCCTGAAGCACACATTCATTATCTCTAAAGGACCCACAGCAAAATGCATATGAAAAATAAATAAATGAAGTGAACAAACAAAGAATAAGCGTGAACTTGCTATCAGTCTAATACCCATTGTTGCCATGTCCATCACACTGCTACCACGCTGTGCATCTTTAAAGGCTCTGAATTGAAATCTGAAAGTAGCTACGGACGTGTTTCGAACATACTCAGTGTTCAAGCGCAGAGATTTTTCTTTACCTGGTTTGTTACTTTTTTCTAGTTCAAGGAAAAAAAGAGAATAAAAGAAACCACCCCCACTAAAATCTGCTGTAATCGACTGCATTCAAACTGACAACAGGTACTTAGAACCTTTTACAGTCACCTTCAAGCAAACAATAAGGAACCTTTTAATGCTCCAACATGCCACCAGTATTTGGTCTGGTTGTGCAATGATATACTTAATCACACTGAGAAAAAGGACAAAAATAAGGGTGGTTGTTTATATAAATAAACACAACATCAGTTTGTGACTTATGCAATGTTCATACACAATCCTGTACACTGTATTATTTGCATACAACAGCATGTATTCACATGTATGTTTGATTAAGGAATCATGTCATGCTTCCATTGTCTAAATGCAGTACGTGAAGCCCCCCTTTAACTTATTCTAAAGAAGTTTTTTTTTGTAATATTAAACTAAAATGTTGCTAGATTTCACTGTATTTGTTAAATGGTAATGTGCAGACCGATATAGTCTGAGTGAAAATCTTATAGAAATTCAAAAGTACATATTTCTGTATAGTTTACCTCCAGGGATTGCAGATGGCCTTCCTGCGGGTCACAGAGCAGAGACGAGATGCGATGATTGTTCCTCATACAGCGAACATTGGTGTTCCTCCACAACGGGAAGATCTGACGAATGATGGTCATTCGGCCCAGAGAGCTGTGAACTAGCTCCATGATGTCTGCATCGCTCACCTCCTGAAGGTGAAAGGATGGCAAATCAGTTTCATTCCTCTTTTTGTGAAAAGTCACAGATTGCATTAGATTGTGACTTTTGCACAGTTAGAAATAACAAGATAAACTGTGCGTTTTTGAATTTGAATAAGACAGAACACGGGAGGGCTTTGACTTTAACCACTTGTTAATCAATTAACCAACAGATAACACAAGAGAAATAATATCATTTAAAGGAAAAAGATCCAGCATATTAAAAGGGATAAACGGTGAGGCTTAAATCTAAACTTATTTGATCATCTTCATTTTAAGAATGTACATTTTCTGTATCAATTTATAAACCTTGTAAACATCATGAATGTTTAACCAAAGTTTAATTTATAGAATACTACGGTTTAAAAAACAGAATTAATTAAGTTAATTTTTTTTTATTCCAAAACACAAAAGATTTAAAACATTTTAATCTTTTTTTTTTAACAAATAAAGACAGACTTTATTTTCTATAAAACTTACTTGTTTTGTCATTACAGAGTCAAATCAATGATCATTTCAAGCATATCCATCACAATAATAGTTCATGTGACCCTTGGTTCTCTTCTATGGGGGATACTTGTGTGAAGCATCAGATCAATATTCATGAGACACTGAGCTGCCGACTAGTTTCCAGAGCCGGACAATCGTCAATGCTGAGGCAGACAATGAGTCTCCAGGGAAACACTGAGTTCATATGCCATCTGACAATAAAACTGTGAGGTTATTGTCAGGTCAAAACTCAAGCATCCCCAGGTCCCTCACCAAACACCCCTCAATACATGCTCTTTATCAGTTTTCCTAATCATTTTGAGTTACCTCTTTTGCATTGACCTCCCTAAATTATTTTTCTCCTGTCGGTTTCTGTCCAGACTCAGTGTTCATTTCTCAGGGATTCTGTCTTTGTATATTGCCTTTCCTCTTTCAACCTAATGTGGTTTTCAATCTCTTATTATCTCACCATCACTCCTAATAAGTCTTTCTTTGTACCTTTACCTTACTTTACCTGGCCATCAGTCTTGTTCCTTCACTACAAATTGTCCAAATCTCCCTTTTTTCAAACTGCCTTTTGCTTTTCAACACTTTTCTTCATACGTATATCTTAAGTCAAATACACATACTGAAAACACGCGATGTGGTGGGCACGCCGAACTGATGGTTTTCAATTTATCAAATATCTTTTATTTGTCTCATTGGTGATTCTAGCTCACCAATTTTTTTTTCTATGACTCCCTTTTTTCAGGCTCTTCACAGTCAGACAAGTGGAACTGATGAATATTCACGAGTTGCCAGGACACTTTAATCAGGCAAATTAGGGTTCACAACATGGTTCACAGAAATGAGCTCTCCCATCCAAGTTAATAACTTTTAGTGTCACCCAGTCCAAGTATTCTGTCACTATTGCATGTGACATTTATGTCATAACCTGACCTGGCTGTGACATTTCCCAATAGGACATGGATCATGAAACATGTGCCTTTTAAACTCTGAGGAGAAAGTACAGATACATATTACACATATTTCAGGCAAGCCGACCACAATGGTCGTCCGAGGGATGGATTGAACCGTTAGAAGGGTTATTAATCTCAATGGGCCACTCTATGTGATTACAGGAGCGTGCAAGTCAAACCACAATATTAATTCTAATGAAAAAAGATAAATACAAACTGCTTTTAAACTCTGCAGCTATCACAAAATTACTTCAGTCATTAAACCGCTTTAAAATAAAGTGAAAGTATAGCAATGTTACAACCACCAAAACATATTAATCAAATCAAGTTCATCTGACAGAAAGGCTAAATTATCCTCTTTGTGCTGCTCATTCTATGTTATTAATCCCTCACTAGAAATATATAAAAATTATAGCGTTAATCTGACAGTCATTTAATTAACAGTTAAGGTGCTCTTTTAAAGCCGCGGGTGACTAAGCTGAAAGGAAATAGGAGTTAGACACGAAGCGCAAAGCCCCACAGTTATGATATTATTTTGAGTTGTTCTTGTCAGTGAACATGAAAACCTTTTTATGTCCTTTGAACACATATTTGAGGGAGAACAGCTCTCAGTAGCTAGACACACGATAATATTATTATTACATTATGAAATGATCTAGTGATACACACGAATCATTGCTGCCCCACAGTGTAAAGCTAAACACCACAAACACAAAGAAGTCTTTGCTTATCTGTTACACGATGACCGATGTTATCAGAAACGTAGATTTCAATACATGAACACTTTCTTCTTATACATCAAAAAGCAGATATAATACTGTTGGGGAAAATTTTTTCAGAATTCAAGGTTTCCTAAATTAGATATAATCCTATCCTTCAAAAGCTGATCATTAAGTTTTGATAACTGGAATCACACCAAATACTGTACTTTCACAAAAAGGTAACCTGTGACAGCGAGGACAAACATTTTACATTTATTTTTATTTATTTGAAAAATCATATATAATCAACTGAGCAACAGTATTCATTAAAAATGTTGAGGACAGCCTTTTTACACAACAAAACGATTTTGTAACATCTTCTTACAATAATGCGAAGATGTTATATACCTATCATACCTAGGTATATCACTTTAAATGTACATACTAAAAGCTTGAGCTGTAAGACAGCAGCATGCAGTCCGAATACCATTAGCTATTTTATTATTTTAGGGTCACTATGCAGAGGGAATAATGTGGATAACGTAGTGGCGCTTCAGTTAACTGCAGCACATCAGTTTGAGAAGATTTAAGAGTTAAATCCTCAAACTGGTAAATTAGGCCAGTGATGACTAAACAAGGTGTTTAGTTTTTTTTTTAGGTTTTACTAATAATGATCTCAAGCGCTGGCAGTAATATTGATTTGCTAAATAAACCACGGCAGCTGATTTAATGACACTGTATCACTTCCTCAAGTAAATGAAAGCAGTTATTATTTTCAGCTGAGACCAACAAATTAACGTTTTTTTTTTTTTAATTTCTTCAAAATATTCAAGGATGCAAACACCAGGGCATCTGGTGGTTGGACAAACCATATAGTGTCTGCAGTTTTGGTGAGGAGACATGGAAGCAGAGAGTGCTTGAGTCACGATTGCTTCTTTACATGAGTTATTATTACATTAAAACAGCTGATTAACTAGAACACATCATAAACGTGACATAAGGAGGGATATGTAAATAGTAACAACGATGTATTTATTAATCTTCGTTTTGTTTTTCATTATTCATTTTTTACAGGGTGGTGCTGCTGTGTTAGCAATCCCATTACACAGACCATTGTTCACAAGGCCAGTAGGCCAAACTATAGGCACAGTGCAAACCACAATCATCACTTTTCATTGCTATGATTGAACTTAAATTTCAGCTTGGAGGTGCAGAGTGTCTGTATAAATTCAACTGCCCATTTATTAACCCCGATGACATAAAATGGCTGTGGCTGTAACCGCTGTAACATTTAGATAAGGTGGTTCATAAGGGAGGTCTCTTGTCTGGGGTCCTTTAGATTTATGACCATGGCACTGGATGTCTACTGTAGTTACCGTTTCTGGGTTAATAAATAATTTTTTGACATCCCAATTACGTTTCTGCATGGATGTTCAACATAGTTAATGGTATAAAGGACTATAACATGAAATGTATTTTGATAAATATACCATTATACGGTCTTTTGCATGAGAAATCTAGTATTTGAAAATGTATATCCTTACCAGGTCTTAAAATTCGATAAGTACAGCCGGTGATGAACAATGATAAGTCATCATTTAACAAAAATGAAGACAAAATGCACAAGAAATGTGTGAAAAACATCATTAAAAAGCGTGTACAATCAACTTTATCAGCGTCGTTTTGTGTGTGACTTTATCAGTGTTTCACATCCTTGTGGAGGGATTTCAGTCCTCTTTTCTCTTTTTGCGACATAGCCTAAGTTCGTTGATGTTAGCAGGCATTCGTTTATGCACAGTCCTGCAACAACAGTCCAATCAGGGTGAAGTCTGAACTTTGACTGGCATTGCAATACCTCAATTTTTTTTTAAAAAAGGGATAAAAATGTCATTCTATTGTAGATACGGTGCTGAGCTCTGCTCTGATGCATGAACCAGTTTTGCCCAAGCTGTAGCTGTCAGACAGATGGCCTCACATTTGACTCTAGAACAGTTTAGTATACAAAAAAGTTAATGATCCACTTAATGACTGAAAGGTGCCCAAGTCTTGTGGCTGTAAAACACTCCCCAACCACCCTATGACATTAGGGCGAATTTGCTCATGGAATTGCCCTGAATGTTTTTCACAATTATCTTTCTTACTTTAGAAGAGCAGGCTTAAAACCCATCTCACGTTTATGGGATTAAACAACCTCTTCTCAAGGACGATTGCAGCTATGTTCCATCTTTGCCATAATGCTAAAACACACCAAAATTCTCCAGATGACAGAACTTCTGTTTTCATAGAGGTGATCATACTTACTGACCATAAATTAAGTGGATGCATCATTAACTAAATAATGAGAGAGTGTAGTACACACAATCTCTTCTTTTAAGATTAGGCTTAAAACTTTCCTTTCTGCTAAAGCATATAGTTAGGGCTGGACCTGAATCCTCCCTTATTTATGCTGCAATAGACACAGGCTGCCGGGAGATTCCCATGATGCATTAGGTTTTTCCATTCCAGTCACCTTTCTCACTCACTATGTGTTAACAGACCTCTCGTAATTGTTATTAATCTCTGTCTCACGTCCGCAGCACGTCTTTATCCTGTTCTTTTCTTCTTTCACCCCAACCGGTCGCAGCAGATGTCCGCCCCTCCCTGAGCCTGGTTCTGCCGGAGGCTTCTTCCTGTTAAAAGGGAGTTTTTCCTTCCCACTGCCGCCAAAGTACTTGCTCAAAGGGGGTCATATGATTGTTGGGTTTTTCTCTGTATGTATTATTGTAGGGTCTACCTTACAATATAAAGCACCTTGAGGTGAATGTTGTTGTGATTTGGCGCTATATAAATAAATGAATTGAATTGAATTATCTGACTAATTTTTAGGACATGATGAGAAATAGATTTTATTTATTCTGTCATGATACATCAAACCTTAGAATTTAAAAAAAGGGTATACTTTATTTGTACCATAACTGTATATTTTTTTACATCGCAAGTGTCCTCTTCAGTAATCCACCTCCCAATCCCACAATCTTATGTGGTTGTCCTTAGAATAGGGTTTCCATCTCAGTTGCCTGATAGGCAGCTACTCGAGACATCAGTCACATTATGACTGTCTTCCTTGACTCTGTCTGTCACAGCAGGCACAACCACCTAATCCATCAAGCATTCTCAAGTGTCACCGTCTTGGCCTTTGAAGGGAGAGAAAAAAAAAAAAACAACGACAAATCCTCCCAGGATGCACAATCCATCTGAGTCGACTAGACGGTGTCTGAGGCAGACAGCCTTCTGTGTGCTAGCAGCTGGAGCACCCTGGTTTAGTGGGTGGTTTAGCGAGACACGCCTGCCTATCATCTCTTTGCCCTCGTGCTCACATCAAGTCCCATTGCACTTCTTGCACAACAATTTCAAAGCTTTTCACTTTTTTTTTTCTTTTTTTTTTTAAAGATTATATTGTTGGTTCATTTGTGTTTTCAGCAGCTTCCTTCATCCTAAGGGCTCATGATCTCTGTGCCATTCAAACCCACTCAACTGGCTGGAAAACACATTTGAGTCAGTCTACATCTAGAAATGTTTGCAGTTGAAGGAAGAGCATATTTGGCTTCTCATTTGTAAAGATGTGATTAATTTTATTGCACTAAACAATACAATTCAAATCTTTAGTTTTGACTGTTATGAAAACCCAACAAGTAATCAGAAGATGGTCAACTTAGACTATAGAAAGGCAATTTTGTGGAAAAATAAAAAAAAAACTACTGAGGTTGCAAAGATAATAATTTCTGTGTCCACGATTCTTAAAATTCTGCATTGCAAACTAGGCATATAAAAAAATTTGCCCTAATACAGTATACTACTTCCTTCCTCATAATTCTCCCTTTAAGCTTCTATTGAATTTTATGATTGACAGCTACCTTCTTTGTGCTCACTGTGTGAGGTCTAAAGCCTGGCAGAAGCACAAGTAGCTTATGGAGGTGGGCAAGCAATGGTGAGCCTTATGATCACCTGGTTAAAATGTATGCCACAACTCTGTCACGACCAGCTGAATGGTACCAACTGTCTGCAGGGACTGATGGTGCATTCAGAGGAAAGACGTAACAGGGCTCTGTTATTTCCCCGCAGGATTTAGTGATTGCATCTAGTCAGGCTAAAAGGATTTTCAGATTTTGAGAGCAGGAAACAGTAGCTAGATATACTGTAGCCATGTAGCAATGAGGATTACAGAATTCACCAGCAGCTGCTGAAAAAAGTGATCCCTAACAGATGCAGTGTTTTAGAATTACTTTGTCTCTCCTCTCACGTGTATGAATGAATTCAAAATAAAAAAAAGTGCACAATCTTTCTGCCATAAGCGATGTTAGGAACTTCACAGAAATGTAATCGCAGGCTAATGGAAACAAATTAGCTTTTCACCTTCCTTTAAATCCCTTTCCCCTTTCGAGATAACCAGGCAATGCAGGGTAAATCATTTACAGATAGATACATACCTAGATTCAATTTGCAGGGGATTTTTTTTGTTGTTGCTGTTGCAGCAAGATGAGTGAAAATAGGATTTAAGAAAATGATGACTTGATAGCAGTCTAGAGTTTTCATGTGATTATTACAAAAATGAGAAGTCTTTAGAGGCCAAAAGCTTTGGAACCCCCCCCCTCATTTTGCAACAGTAGTAATTGAATTTTTTTAGGTTGAATTTTCAACGTGTCTGTGTTATTCTCATTTCAAGGTGATCTTCAGCTTTATGGGCAGTTTATCTTGAGTGATTATATGAAAAGCATGGAAGACGGAAGAGAGAAGAGAAAACAATAAACAAGAAATTCTGAGAGTGCGGCGGGGATAAGGTGGAAAAAACAATCCTCAATGTGTTGCAACAGAGCAGAAGGGAGAGGGACTGGAAAATGAGGTTGTGAGGAAGGGATATGGAAAAAAGAATGACTAAAGCAAAATGACATATTTCATAGTTCAAAGACAAAAACAGGCACGTTCTTCTTTTTTAAACACATCCCACGGAGACATAACTCTGCAGTAAGCCGCATCATATTCACCATTAGGTGAATGCAGTAGAAATTAACATGCCATTAGTTCATACTATTCCAGAGTCAGATGCAATTAAAGCTAATGTGTGTGGAGTTCTGTACTAATTGACTGAGAGCTATGCGAGAGTTTGGTTGTGAATCCTGCTTCAAATTGCAGCTCCCATCACATCTTCATGTTTGAGACTACAAAAGCATGTCTGATAATATGAATGGGATAATATGACTTAAGCTGCCAGATGCAGAAATGCTTTAAAAGAACTCCTGCTCTCATTAGCTGCCGTAAGTCAATACTTCAGTTATGTTAATGCTGAAATGCATGGTCAAAATGTGACACGGTCATTATTTTCATAAAAGCTCATTATAGTCTAAAATTAGGTAATTTAGGCTGCCAGATAACAGAAGGTTTTCAACACACTAAGCCTCATTAGCTTTCGCAAATCAATATTCAAGCTACAAATATCCTGCACTTTGAATTTTTAACTAAAGCTTAAATGATAAGTGTTTTATTCTAGTTGGTTGGTCTAATGTGTGCTGCATCCAAAACGCATTTTCAATTTTTGTATTACGACTTTTTTGCCAAACAATTAAAAAAACAAAACAAAAAGCTCAGCTTTTCTCTCTGGAACTCAGTATCTCAATCTCTGTACAAACGTAGCCTAAATTATAGTGGCTGTCAGGGGAGCGTAGATACATTTATCACGCTCTGCCGATTATAAATCAATATGTGTCATGTTTTGGATTCCAGTGAAATGTTTCAACAAGTCAGGGGGTGATGTTTCATTAAAATTCATTGATACCCCCTTGAAAACGAGATGATGCATGGTTTTAAAAAAGTTTAAAAATAAAATAGACACTGATATGCTTGTCCCTGTGTATGTGTGTGCACTGTAAGCACTAGAGGTGGAACTATTAGGAACAGTACGCCTAATATTTCAGGTAAATTATCTGGGAGAAACCTCCTATTTAACATCTTTCAACCGCAGCTTGTTTGTAGCGCCGCTCCCGCCCTGAATGCCACGACATATCCAAATAATTGTGAATCAACTCAAGTGCAATCCTGAGGCACTAAAGCTAAAGAGGCCACTTTTCTGTATTCACAAAATGAACCTGAGATTTTTGGTGCCACAGACACTTAGCCTTTTTAGGTCAAGACGTGCAGAGCACTGGTACAGTGATGGGAAAGAAAGTCAAAAACTAAAGTGCCCATGCAAAGCTCATTTACAGGTTTGTTATTTTTTTAAGGGATTTGTACTAGAACAACTTTTAATACTAAGGCTCCACCTCTTTTCACCTACTATCTGAAGCATTAAATGAGAACTACTTTATTGTGTATATAGCTGTATTAAACTGCTGTACAGTACATACAATCACACGGCATGGTAGCTTTGGCCACATTAGCAAAGCACTAAAGCTATAGAAACTTTACCTTTGTTGTGTGAACATTACCATCAAAATGAAAGTATTCCACTTCAGTTTCTGAGAGGTTGGGAATACAAGGACACTCCTGTGTTCACTCTTGCAGTCAACAGAACATTTGGTGTGCTTTGCTCACAGCTAATACATTTCATAGCTAGCAGAAGCTGCAGCTGTCTGCATCTGGATTCAACCAAGGCAGCTGCTCATTCTTTGAGTGTGTGGCAAACTAGCTGCTAGGTGGGCATTATGCCAGTGGGTTACACAGTGACATAGAGATCTAACGGAAAATGGCCTGGACTACAAATAAGGAGTTTCAGGTACTTTACAGTTTATTGTGGAAAAGAATGACCTCATTTGATGCTTCACAAAAAGCTATATAACCGAATATATGTTACCGGAAAAACATAATGTAGGGGACTCTAAAGCAAGAACAGTTATACAATATCAAATAAAGGCTTAGTCCCTCAGGCACTCAGGATTAAATCAAAGGATGTGCTGCTTATTTAACTCTATATGAAAGCATAGTTAGTGAAGGCCTCATAGGTCTCACATGCCTTGGGAGCATGTGAGAGTGTTGAAAGAGGCATACTGACATGAAGGTCTAAATTCACTCAGGTGTATGCAAGTGTGTTTTGGCCTCACCTCATTGGCATAGACCCAGTGGCTGTCCTTGGATGCCAGGTTGGTTTCCACAGCCTGCAGTGATAAATTAAAGGAGAAAGAGAGAGGGGAAACAGAGAGAGGAGGACAATTGAGGAACCAAGTGCACAAATTCATTGAGATCACACAGTAGTCCAGTTAAGTCTCTTCTCAGGTGTCTCTGGAGCTTAATTTGTAAATCAAGACATCCTCAGACACAGAGAGGCTGCAGGTCCAGTGTGCAGAGAATATAACTAAACCACACAGCCTGTAGCACACTGGAGCAACCAAGCTTTTTAAATAGCACCGTGCTGTATTTTTACATGGGATGTGAGAATAAAGCCTGCTGTACAAATGCACATAATTTGCCCATTGCTAAGGGACCTCTTTCAATTGCCATAATAATTTCATCTTCCCTTTTAAAACACAATAATGACACAAAAAAGGGAGCTCATGGAAGTAGGTGCCATTGTTGGATATAAATGCATTACCATGAGCTCTTGTGGCGGCAAAGGGAGACTAGAGGGGTAATGAGTTGACCAAATAACAATGTATGTATCATATGTAATGATGTGGTAATGCTCAAATAGAAAGAACCAATAAACAATTTCAAATATCACATTCTCTTTATGTATTTTCCTTAGATGGAACCACAGTTTTTCTCATTTATTCTGAAACGATGTTGATTTCCCAAAAGGACAGATGCTGCAATGAAAGCACACAGTGCAACAGTATTTAAACTTTACAGATAGTCAAATGTCAAGTGATAGAAACCTTATTTAGTTTAAATGCGTAATGGTTGCTTTGTGAGTTTTTCCATTTTATTCACACTGAATGGAATCAGCTGAATACAAGGGCACACGTCTACATGTATTAATCTTTCCTCTCACCCTGCTGCTCTGCAGTCACAACAATACGTTCTCTGCCTGAAGTCTAAATGGAGTAACCCACATACACAGCAAAGAAATCTGCTTTTAAGACAGTTAGAGCAAAAAGTAACTGTAACACATGGTTAGTGAAGTGTATGCAAAAACAAAGAGCCACCTAAAATCTCAAGGAAAGATTAAAATGACCCTTCTTATGAATGATAAAGTGTCTCCATTGGTCTGAACACATCTGTCTTGCTTAACGTATCACTGTATGCTCTCTTCTGCCAATTGCTGTCATTAGTTTTTAAAGCAGAAGACTGATGCTTGAACATATAAAAGATTGAGGCCTGTGGTTTCACTAAACAGCACCATACTCATCAATAATAGGCGGCGCAGTGTACAGCACCAAAAGCTGCTAATCAATCTTAAAACCTTGGAAGACTCGTGATTTTATTTTAATGTTCCTCTCATTGCCAAACTGATCTCATCAGACTGTAAGAGGACCATACCAGTGCACAAGAAATATTTACCTCCATGACTAAAATACTTAAAATGAAAAAGTAGGGCCATATGCCTTAAAAAATTACCTTGAAATCCAAATGGGTATGCCAACATTATCAATGAATGCCACAAAACACCAGACATACAGTGGGTGCAATGGTCCACTGGAGATTTATGCAGGAAAATTGTGCTTCTAATGACTTTAAGGGTTTGGTTTCCTGTTTGACAACATATATGAAGCTTTTTTCTCAAAAATGTTCATATTTTCACAGATAAAGTGATAAACTTTAGCCTGTTTACTGTAGATATGCTGGTCACTGACAATTAATATTCAGATCATTGGCAAAAGTAGAAGCTTGTCACTATTGCACATTAAATGGGACGTAATGATGATCAAGGAATAAACTATTTATAGTTATAAACATTAAGGAGGTTGGTGCAGTTTTCCAATTATACATTTCACACAATTGTAATGAGGCCAGAAAATAAGTTAATGCTTCGCTATTGTGTTGCAAAACCTTCAGGAACATCTGAAGAAAGAGCTACTGTATAATGTTCGAGGTTGAGCCGATGGGGCCACATTTGATTACAAAAGTGAACAAAAAAAAGAAGGTTATAGCTGAGACTGCCTGTATATTTTTGGATTAAGGTAAGATTTTGAAAATAAACCCTGAATAGTGTTATTTCTGAAAAAAAACAACTTTAAAATAAAATGTTTATGTGGAAAGATTTCAATGCAGTTCAAACAGCTCGAACATATTATTGTTCTTTTTTTTTTAAATGGATATTAAATATACACTATATAACATTTAAACCATCACTTGAATAACTTCATCAATAATTCATTAATGAAGCTAGTCATGACACACAATTCAGTGTTGATCTCAAGGTTAAATGCTTAAAAACACACACACACACACACGCACACACACACGCACGCACGCACGCACACACGCACACACACACACACACACAAGCATGCACACACACAAAATTCTTGCACTCTGTATGATAGTCATTCAAATCATGATAATGACGCTTTGGCCCTAAATAAAATCTGACAATGATAACTATTGTCTGCCTCGAAGAATAGCCTTTACATTCAAGAGACTCGACAGCTCCTTGAAGTGCATTCGTTGTTCCAGACAAAGTCTGTCAGATGCTATAATGGTAAAGAGAGAGTCAAGTGTGCAGTATGGGTTAGTTAATGTGTACCAGCTGCGATGCAGTGTTTTGTTGAAGCCCTGGGCACAACAGATCCCTACACTTGAGAGGTTCACCGTCGGTTCACAGCATAATTCTACCCTTACAACTTAAGACACAAACCCTTGCTATGCTAAATGATGTTTGCAAGCTGATGTTTACCCTCGTTTCCGTACGTATGTGACGAACACATAACTGTGTAGACATACTGTGAGAAGTCACTGCTTGTTATTGCTGCCGTTTTTCATCAGCGTCATCGAAGTGAGGAATGTGAGAATGATGAGTGTTGTTAAATGTCAAATGATACAAGTATATTTAACAGGAAACTAAATTAAGAATCAAAGTTTGTTAGTTGTTTTGTTGCATCTTCACTTACGAGTGACAGTTCAGGCAGTCTATCATTTCAAAACATGAATTAAGATGTACAAGAACCTGGATACTGGCGTCTCAGAAATGCTGAAGAGAGTTGCTCATTAGGATTCAAAATCCGTATCTCCTAAAAACAAGAGCACCTTCGGTCCAAGTAAAATCCCTACATTATTTTCCCTAATCAGACCCTCTTTCAAATCGCATGTAGTCTTATTTCAGTTGAACTACGAAAGGGCTTTCCACTTTGCTCGGAATTTATCATACCAAAGCCTAAAAATCCATTTGAAACCCTAAATGTTATCAACATCCAAGCAGGGTAATTTTAGCGTTGTGTTTTCTTTCTTTCTATTCACTTCAGAAGATGATGTAACAGTGAAACTCTGAAGAGAAATGGGGTTTTGGAGGAGGAGGCACAGACAAAAGCCTTGAGTGACATCTAAGGAGTATTCTATTGATACAGCCAATGCCTCGCATCGTAAGATCTCTAATCAGAGAGAAGTACCCCAGGCATGTTCTTATACAGTAGCAATGCCACAAAGGCAGTCAGAGAATGCCAACTCCAATTTGAAACCGTGACAGCCAAAAAGGGATTGACAGGAACTGCAGTTAGAAGGATGTGAAAATAGGTGTGGAGGGTTGGTGGTGGTTTGAGTAGAGCTCAGATTGAGGATAAATCGACTAAATGTCAGAGTGCTCAGTGTAAACTCATTCAGTGTGATTATTTGTTGGGTTATCATATTTTAAAAGCCAATCTGAATTGCACACTCAGCTGCCTGATTATTTTGCATAACTCCATAAAAGTAGAAATAATAAAAGCAACATAAATCACTTTCTTCATGAAAGTTCTAATATTAAGACAGTGACCTTGATAAACACTGTGTTAAGACGAACATTAAATACACATTTGATTGTGGTTTTGTTTACCTACTGCTCTATGTCTGATGCTCACAAAGTCAATAATATCCACTGAATCTTAGTAGATGTTTCAGGATTGGGAAATGGAAACAATTAAAAGCTGCTCGTCTTATTAAAACAAAAATAATCAAAACATCAAATTATATCTATTACAACCTGTGGCACAATTGTTAAGAATAAAATAAGGTAAAAAAAAAAACAACAACTGTAATTGAAGCTTAACAAATGTATGACTTGCAATAATCCACTGTTTGTTTTGAACATGAGTACTGTTCTCTTTATTTTACAGCAAGTATTGAAACACTTAGGTTGCAAAAAACATACTAAAATAAAATTAGGAATAAATCGAAAAAAAAGAAAGAAAGATAAAATTCTTGTAGAAAACACATTTTCTTTCTGTAATAATCACTTCAGCTATTTGCTAAAATTGTAGTATATGGACATTTGAATGAAGCAGATCCCTGTAAGGCAATCTACAGTTTGGCTTTATCATCAAAATTCAATGTTTCTGAAGCATTTAACTACCGTATGACAATATAAAAGGATTAAAAATTGTCAAGCAACACTTATTTATGTTTTAGTTTCACGAGACTTCACATTGTTACAGCATGTACCATAAAATAAAGCAAATAAGATTCACATTGTAGTCATTTATATAATTATCAGTCCGCCCACCTACAACAATAACATTTATACCTAGAGAGTGATTCATCCTTCCATCCACATACTTTCCTAAATGGAATCTCAGACCATCCTGATCACCCCAACTCTGTATTATATACAGAATAAGAAGAAGCAAGCATCAGCATTAATTGAAATTCTAACTGGCTCTGACTCCTCTGAAGCCATGTGGTGATTTATTTACCGAGTCATGAGCCCAAATATTATTGTTGCATTATTGAAAATTCTGAATTCACAAGGACAACATTGACCCAGAAACTGAGGCAAACAATGCTCAGACTGGAGGATTTGAGAGCTGAAACTGAACTGGCTAAAAAGTAATCCAATGTCAATTTGTGACTGTTATTTCTTCTGCAGAGCTTTAACCCTTTTCTGGTGAGTTGTCTAATTCGATGCATGAACAAAAAAGAAATGTAGTCATGCATTCATTAGTTTTGAAAAAAAAAAAAAATCAAATCGGTTTTGAAATGCATGTATTATAGCTTATCTGTTGCATGTGAATGTCACTGACAATCACAACGTGAGGCTGACCATCCAGAGATGTGGTCTAGCTAATGATCTCACATCACCCAGAGGGTTGCGTTTTCCATAACCATGCAAATCAGCTGATGTAGCCATGCTAAATGAAGTCTTGGTTTGCCATTTATTCTGTTTTGGGCCATCTTTTCTTGCTGCTTAATGTGTGGGTTCCAAAACAAATAATTTTTCTTGAATGATCAATTCACCACAGTTTTAAGGTTAGGCAGGGAGCAAAGCACCCAACTCTTTCTAGTATTTTTGACTGGATACCATTCACCAGGTCTCAGCATTTGGTCATTATTTTAAGAGGGTGAACAATGAAAGGTTTTGGTAGCAGTCCCACCTTCTGTGCTCTTCCTGTGTTAGGGTCTAACAAAGAAGCCAGAAAGGCGTAATGAGGTCTGTCATAAAAGATTCAAAATAGTCCCTCTGAGCTCAGCCCTGCCACTGTTGCTGTGGAAACACACCTTCAGACCACTTAATCTGCTCCATCAACAGAGCATTGAACAAAAAGGTGCCAACTGCCCTCAGTATACAAGTATAGACGCATTCAAACTACTCATGACGACATACCCACATGCATTTCTCACTATCTTCCTATTATAAACTAATGCTTAAAAGATACAAGCTACTGCTCCATAGTCTTTAGTGATACCACAACGCCTGGACAAATTTCTTCTGACCCTGCAGTCTGAGTTTTTAAGACCAGGTGGTCCTTCTAAGGAGTTGGCACACGTGTGTCGCATTAAAAACAAATCATGACTCCCATCTGCCATAGCACTAAGGCTGCTAGCTTCCCTCTGCATGTGGTTAGCTTCCCACGCCTTACGCTAGACATGAGTGGAATAGCTAATGTCCTCACTAGGTGACTCACCAATTGGTACATTAGCCTTGGTAAATAAACAAAAATTAGAGGAACTGCACATAGCAGCAATAAAGTGTGCATTTCAGTCGTCATGTTCTGCTATGATTAAAAAAAATTTGAGTGGTAGAATGTTTTGAAATACAGAAAATTATGCACAATCAGTACAGGGGTATTGTTCTGTGAAACTTGGTTAAAACTGATTGAAAATTGGGAGATTGGCAGCAATGTAACATATGTAACATATTGAAAAGCAACTGGATTTCTTAATGAGAGATGCCACACTCATTTGTGGGAATCCCAGTTGTGAAGTAGTCTTCAGCTTCCCCTGTGGTGTATTCCCTCTAAGCTGCTGGAGTAACTGTGAGCTGTAATGTTGTGAGGGGACTTTCCAAGAGTCACTAAAAGGATTAAAACTCGGTGTGACATTTTATGAATAGCATAGCAGGCTGAAGAACCTCCTGAGTGAAAGATTTCAGTGAAGCTTTAAGAACCTTAAAGGTGAAGGAGCTGTTACTATTTTTCAAACAGTGTGATGTCTTTGTATTTTGTGGGTTTAGTATAATTGATTTAAATCCTTTAATATTTAAGAATATTTAGAAAAAAAAAAGAGTAGATTGCTCCGGCACCTCTTTAAACTCTGTCTTTCTTTTAGATTGAGACCCTTTCTTTCTCTCAAATGGCCCCTCCTGAAATAAAACTCTGATTGATAAGACTGTTGGCATTGAATTTTACTCAGATCAGAAAATAGCTCATTGTAAAATGAAGAGAATACAATAAGAAGTAGTGGTACAAACTCATTTAGACTACTTATAATTCATACAAAGTGAATTTCCAATTGCACTGAAGAGAATAGCATCTTCTCAACATAACAATATCATTAACAAAACTCTTCTCAGCTTTAATTAGCCTTATTTGAGGGCATGCCAAACTAGCCGCTAGATGGGCATTATGCAAATGTGTTCCATGGTGGCATAAATTAGGAACATAAGAAAAAGCTGAACTCCAACAACACAAGTCAGCCAGTTCTTGTGCAGTGTCTGGCACAAGAATGCTCCTCGGTTCAGGATTTTGCCTTGGATAAAGTTAAAGACTTTTCAGATACACAAAAAACTGTATAAAATATTAAAAGTAGAGAAATGCTGAACTCAAATATAACAAAACTAAGATCTAAATAAACTTACACAGGCAAACAGAAAACATAGCACATATACAGCTAGCTCACAACACAGTCAAAGGAAAACACAAGGCTTAAATACACAGAGGAACCAATCAGGGAAGAAGAGACAGGAGGGAAACACAGCTGGGGCAAATCAGGGCTAACGGAACAAGGGAAGCAAAACCTGATACGTAACATAAGACACAGACTATCAAAGTAAAACAGGAAACATGACACAGCAACGCGAACCACGACACTGAGACAGAGATATGAAAAAGGCATAACACAGAACACAGGGAAGGCACACAAACCAAACTAACCAAACCTGGAAATCAGGAGATAATACAGAACTTAGGGAGCAAGAAATGCTGAAACTAAATAATAGAAACCCAAACAAAATCAAAACCACTGGGTCACTAGACCCTGGTACCCTAACATACTCATCATAACATTATAGCAAGTCACATTGATGCTTAACAACTTGCATTTCATAGCCATAGAAAGCAAGACATGATCCCACTTCTTATTTTAACATAACAGCAAAGTACACTGTCTGAACGATACATCTTGGTACAGGATAAATTACTTTGCAATTCTGCAGGGTGCCCTTGGGGAAGCACCGAACATAAACTAAACCTCCGCACCTGGGGGAAATTTATGTTGTGGATCTTTGATGATATTTGCAATTGAATTTTTATTGCGCAGCTGATAGATGTGATAACCAAGGATAATTAACACAGAGGAAAGTGATTACCTCACCAAAAATTGTTTTGTTCATCTGTGACTGCAGTCGCAACACAAGGGCATGCAGATATACAATCACGGTACTGTAAAATGTAACACAAACTATATTCTGCATTTACACACAGAAGCACAAATGTAGCATTATACAGCGTATTAAGATGTGTATTAACATAGTGTAAAACTGAAGGACAATATTACATTGAATATTAATGTTCCAGAAAACAAACAGCCACTTTGATGAATGGCTGACATCTTTATATAACAACTCTAAGATCTTTTGGTTTAATTTTCACTATTTTTACAGGATTGAGCAGCTCTTTGATGCTCTCGAGTGAAATTTGTCAAGTGAATCAGCCGGGAGCGAAATTAACACACCTGTGATATGGGGTGTACGAAAGCTCAGCAGGTGACCCAAAACAAGCAAGCCCAGGAATCAAAATGAGGGGGACAGGCCAAATCCAAAATAAAAATCTGTAATTCAAGGGACAAACGATACGAAATGCATCTGAATAATGCATGCTACCATTATCTTACATTAGTTGAGTGATTTGAACTAAGTGAAATACAATAACCATTTTCTATAAGAGCACTTTGTGCCATTCCAGGCCATTAGCTTCAAGTAAGTGAACAGAACTTTACTTTCACACTGAACTTCACACCTTAAAAAACATCGCAACAGAAAGTTAAGCATTTTTTGGAAACATTAATATTTAAGCTGTCCTTTTAGTCAAACTTGGATTCGAGACAGGATAGATACATACTGTGCAAATAAAAGTGAGCCACTCCTCATTTCTTTATGTTTTTCTTCCAAGGAGCCAGACTTTTTGTCATTTTTTAAAGTGGTATTGAGCATCAGTTCTCCAGCAGAACTATTTTATGACTTATCCAAGAATAAAAAAAGGCTCATAACTCAAGGGATAGCCAATTGGTGGGTCTACACATAACAGACAACTTAGCAAAGAACCCATTTTAAATGGTGTCTTCATGTGTTAGCAGCCTTTTCCAAAAATGCGAAATACTGATTGTATACAACACATTTTGACAGGTATGTGATAGCACTTTTACACAAACGCGGTCATCCCAAAGAGCTATTAGTTGAAACTGCGCTTGCATGGTTTGCTCTTAAGCGGAAACCGGAGAAGCGGAGGATAAAAAAAGAAGATGCAGGCCTACAGAATATGAACAGTGTCATCTGTAGGGAGCTACAAGAGTGACTTTCTAGAGTCATTTGTAAAACACATGGATGCTCTGTATCAAAAAATAACACCAGATTTTAACCCATCACACAATAGCATCTGAAAAGCGCCCACCTGGAAACGGTTCAATTTTTTCAACAATGATCACAAAGACACGACAGCACTTCTACTGTAGTAAAAGCCTACCTGCATAGAAAAGCACACAGTCAGACACTATCATTCATGGATTGGTATCTGCAGAGAGCCGACCGCAACAGCAGTGTGTGACACAGAATGCAACAAAAGGTGGTGAACATCCAAATAAGAGGTTCTGACTGTCCCTCCAGAAGCCTGGAGTTGTACAAACTTCTTTTCTGCCTTATCTACTGTAGTTACATGTATGTTTGCACATTTTAATAAAAAAAAACAAAAGCATTTGTCCCATTTTCCCAGAAAAGTATAGAGAAATGATGGGTGGCCTGGGACTTTTGCAAAAGCTAAAAAAAAACAAACAAAAAACCAATCTCTGAATCCTGTTGAAGCAGTTCAGTGCAAAGAGTTAAGTGAATGACACTTCCATCTGTTTTATTCTACATGAAAGCTGATTTCAGAAGCTGTGACCTTATTGCTCCATTTAGTGTACCCAGTCATAAACTGCTTTGATTACATAAGACAGTTGCATATGGGCTCCTGTGAAGCATTAAGTACAGTTTCAATGTTCTCACAAAGGACTACTATAATAACTACAGTGTAGTATCCCTACATGACACCCATGTCAGTAACCTTGAATGACAAATCGACATGTATGCGACTCAAAACGTTTCAGTCCCTTCAGGTACTGTGGACTTGTTTCTCACATTGCCTCTAAAGAAACTCTGCCCACCAGGTGAGAACAACAAGGCCCATTCAGACACAC
>VUQR01000991.1:61676-81713 GCA_015108515.1 Hemichromis elongatus
GGAAGGGGGGGGGGGGGGGCGGGGGGGGGGGGGGAGGGGGGGGGGGGGGGGGGGGGGGGGGGGGGCATTGGCCACCCTCCAAAATGTGCTGGACGCCTCAAGTGACTGTCCTATGTAACCAATAATTTTAATAAATGTGAGCACAAAGGAGAGGAAGACACCATACAATAAACTGAAACAATAACTTATTTATTCCTGCATATACATTTTTTGTCATTCGCACTGTAACACTTTGTATGTCCCTCACAATTTCCCGTCGTCACCCACTCTCCTCCGCTGTGCCCCTGCACTGTTCTGTTTTTGGTGTGCCACCCCAATATGTTTGTGGCCCACATACGGCCACCCCTATGAAAAAATTCAGGAGTCACCCATAGCCATGACAAATGCCAGATTAGCACATTCGGTACATGGCGTTAATCCTTTGTTTTCTCCTAAAAACATCCCTAAAAGGAGCTCTTGTAAATTACTGCAATATTCCTGATGTATGCTGTTTCCCTCCTCTTCTGAATAATCAAGGACTTCTTCATGCTGGTTTGAGTCAGAGGTCATGGTAAGCAGACTGCTGGTATATAGCACACTCTGCCTGATTAGGTACAAGCAAGCACAATAAGTTGGCAGACAAAAGAAAAAGAGGAAGCAAGGGAGTTAATTGTGAGAGGTTAGCTGGGTCAGAGATGTACATGAAACTCATCACTTAATCCAGAACAAAGCGGCATCTCCATGAGGATGCCTGGAAACTGGACAGATAGATATGACAATAGCAGATGAAAAAAGTCATGTTTTTTTTAAAAATTACAGGGAACAAATACAAAAAATACAGGAGCTGAGAGATGAATCTATCTCCTGTTCACCAAAGCCTCAGCAGGAATAGTACGCAAACAAGGAGAAAAGGCTAAGATATGATAATTACACAAGAACTGACCTGAAGATCAGTGGCAACAGGTCTTGTGGAGTGGTGCAATTCAAATTTGACATTTTTGGTTTGGATCTTGCAGCTGCTGCTCATTTTCCTAGAAAAATATAATGAAATGAGGGGCAGCTCAAGAGTTTTGCACAGTAGCATGTCCAAATTCTTTCTAGTGCATGCCACACACACACACACACAGTCTTTTTACTTTCCTTAGACTTGTGTGTGTTTTGCTTTAATTACCTCTTTAAATAAATCATGAATGCTCCAGTGACAACATCATCTACTAACAATGTCGAGCGATACTGTTAGGGGAATCACGTATGCTTGTTTAATGAAATGTTTCTTACTGTTTACTAGTCAGCATTGTGTATTTATCAATGGTTTGAGGTGAATACATACGCCAATATTTTTTTTTTGTTCAGAGCTACAGGTTCTTTTATGAAAGCTTTATAGACATTCAATGCCAGTGCTCCAAACTCTGGGGACAATTACAGCCAAGTCTGAATGGACTCCTAATTGTAGAGACAACAAATTAGTCAAATGCATTTTTTTTCTGTTTCCCTGAGAGCACCTTGGTGGCAGCAACGATATAATGAGATGTATTCTCTGAGCAGAGGTTTACACTTTTGGTAGAAAGTAATCTAATTTCCAACTGTGCTCTGGTTGCAGTCTCAAGTAATGGTTATGCTGCTTTATAGCTGGCACAAGCTTTTCAATACACCTGAGGAGCACTTTAATTTAATCCGTCTCATCAGGATCAATAAATGTGTCTGAACTGTGACTCTTTGGGACACACTTGCCCGTTAATAGGCTAGAATGATTTTAGAGTGACCATTTTCTACAACCTCATATACACAGTTTGGTGCTCTCCTATACTGAAAATCAACTCTAATCAAGCTGGGGACCCACAGCACTGCCAGAATGTGCAAAAGCAAAGCTTTTACGTGCATTAACAGAAACCTAAAAAGGTATAATGTAAAAATTCATTTTTTACTCACACAGCCCTTTTCATACAGTCTGTAGTGAAGTGCACATAGAGGGCTATGAGAAAAGAAAGATATGGAAGAGTGGGAGGAGAGGGGTTCCCAAAGCTGAGGGGAAGGCGGAGTTGTGGGAGAGGATAGGGGGTGCATGATCAAAGCCTATATTTTGAAATCACTTACTTCTCCATTAGTTTGATTAATGGGGCCAGCTTCACAGTCAGACAGAGGCAAGGGCCTTGAAAAATGATGCAATTACTGCTTTTTGAATAGAGGGCTGAAAAGGCCTGTTTGAAAGAAGGATCTGGAGGATATTCTACAGGGCATCCTGGACAGTAGACTTTCTCCTCTTCATCCATCTATCCTCCCACCACACACCCCGAAGCCTCAAACTCTACCGTAACCCTACGCGTCCCAGGGAGCTCTCATCAGACTTTGCTGCATGCTTCACTGGCCCTTCCTAAGTTGCAGGAGTATATTACCATGTAAACTCTAATTAATATGTATTTGCTATTTTTTTTTATGTTTGTTTCACATTCTGTTTAACACTTATATGATGCCTCCAGTGCATTTCTGTAAAGTTCTTTAATTTTGTGTCATCTTACAACATGTCCTGCATTTAAGTACTATTATTTAAAAATGGAGAATTTACAAATCTCTGGAGTGAGCAGTCATAGGCGAAAGATAATTTTTAGCGAAATGCTCTAAGGAAACAATATGGCACTCATCTAGAAAGGCTCAAGTTCACATTTGTTGGACATACAAAATAGGGATTGCTATTATATCTAAAGTTTTTGTATTGTTATATGGCTGTTTGAATCTGTGTAAAATGATTCAAGAGCTGGGTGAGGTTAGAGGGGTGATCTGCAATATGTTTATGTTTATGGGCAGACTTTTCATCTGAACATGACACTAGACAAATGTCACAATGAATACTGCTGAAATTCTTAAAACCCCATTGTCCAATTATAGCTTCTTTCATGAGACAGTTTTTGTGTGATGCACTCTGCAGGAGGCAAAGCAACAAAATGCTTTTCTTAGTTGAAATCACTGCACTGCCCAGAGAATGAGAGGAGAGAATAAAAAAGAGAAAACCGAAAGAAAGAAAGACCACGACAGTATCAGAAAGAAGGGCTTTCGAGGCAGAATTCATACTTGTCAAAATCTTTATAATGCACTGCATTTGGCAAGTCTACTGAAAAGTAGAAAGGGCAGGAAAACCTTTACTTAAATGCCACCCAAACTGTGTAGTTTTGGATAGTAACTACTTTTCAGCAGCCTCAGTGTTGCACTGTGATTAAATTTTCTGCTCCATGGGGGTTTTCTGATCCTGACAGTTATGAGACAATAAATTACTCTGCTTTCTGTCAAGTCTGGGGGACCTCTGAACTTTCTTCATCTGCTTGGGGTAAAATTACAACAACAGTCATGCCGCCCGTGTTTGAATGTAGCCTCACAGAAAGTCTTTCATGTTACGCCAGTTTGTGTGCCTGCCTGGATTTCTCTGTGTGGTCTTACATGCAAAAACGCTCATTATGAGTTATTAAACATGAAAATAAAAAATAAATACGTAAAATGAAAGTACTGTTGCACTTGCTTGGGAGAATGAGTTTAGAAGGGCAAATATATGGAAGCAAAAGAATCATGTCGTCAATGTGCAACATGGTCCAAAGTTTAATTTCACAGAAGATCTCTTGGCTTGATAGTGTTAATTTTCCAGTTCTTTACTACACTTGAATTAAATTTGCAACAACAGAGTGTTGGCATAACTAATAAAGCAGCAATCTAGGCAGAGTATGAAATCAAAGTTCAAAATGTGTCCGTGTACTCCTTCAGAGATTAGCATTTACAGTGATTCTCTCCAGAGTGCTCTTTGGGTTTTTACGCCAAAATCAGTTAAGCATTTCACACAGTGCTCACAATGCAAAGTAAATCCGCTAATGCAATTGCAGCAGCACTCACAGCCTCCCACAGACTTGCGGGAAAGGCTCTTCTCAGAACAGGTTTGTGTAGCGAGACGCTGATGACCCGTTACAGAAATAATAGCTTTGTTGAATGATATGGGGAATAGCCACACTAGCAGCGAGGTGTCAATCAAATAGCATGTTGACGATAAAGTAACCAAACAGGATGCATTTCTTCATTACTTTTGCTAAATCAAATTATTCTAGTAATTATACAAAGAAAGCGAGTGATACATAAACAACATATTGAATATTGCAAATATATATATATATTGCGCTCCCTGTTCAACAGGGAAATGGTGAATAACACCATCTGCATATCTCCATGTACAGTACTTATGCATATATGAGCTCCAGTATATGGACATATCTTGAATGTGGGCGTTAACACAGACCTGAAAATGAGACATCAAAGGAAAGCATGAATATGCATGTGCACATGCTGTACACTGACTCATACAGGTTTGAGTCAAAGGTAAATAGGGAAACAGGAAAAAGTAAGTCGTGAAACAGGTAAGAAATGGGGTAAAAGGATACCCGAACCAGCATTTATATTTATATGCTTTTCACTGGGGCTGTACTTTAATTGAACATTTTCTCCAGAGCTTTTGAACTGTGATAGGCTGTGTGCTGGGTACCAATACAGTACTTGTTTTCCAAGTGGTTGGCTTTGCAATTACCCTTATAACTCGTACTGTATTTTGAGTCCGCCACTTGGGAATTGGGCAATAATCCTGAGCCCACAGCAACAATTTCACAGACACAGAACTTTCCGACAATATTGTAGGGTTTTGGTATAATTGCATCTCATATTATGCTGGAGGGAGATAAATATACAGAGTGATAAAGCTATTAACGTATACAGACAAAGTAACTGTCTGTATGCGTTTTCACTGTTCCAATTTAGCAAGACTACAAGTTACATAAGCGTTTCGCAAAAAATAAATAAATAAATAAATGAACTGAAATAGCTTAAATGATTTTTCCACACTGAAAACAATTATTAGAACTATAAAAGTGCACGTAACGCATTCTGACCAGCTGAGTTTTGGACTGTCATCCTGCTGCTAACTGATTTGCAATACAGGAGTAAGAAGAAAAAAGAGTCATATACAGCTCTGGAGGTCACTAGATAAATGAGACTTCACTGAATGCCTTTTACGACATTAACCATTCTCCCTTCAGAAGTAATAAAAATTGTCTAAGAGGTTTACTGTTTCAATAATGCAAAACATAAATCACAATCTGAAACATAAATCATATTTTATCACCCTGACAAATGTGTTTTGGGTGCTGCTATGAAAATGCATAAATTGAAGAGGTGTGTATACACGACTGTGCAAAAGTATTGAGCCACCTCTCATTCCTTTATATTTTACTTCCAAAGAGCAAAACCTTTGAAGTGGTCTTCAAATTTTTTATTTTTTTTATTTTTTGTTAAGCTTTTAACACATTAGCTATGAACCAGTGTTTTGTCTCTGCATAATATATAACTTGACAAAGTTTGCAGGAGAAAGGTGATTCTCCAAGAGCTATTAGCCTAAAACCTGAAAAACTTGGCAAAACAAAAAAACAAAAAGGGGGACAGGGATAGCTCAGTAGTTAAAGTGGTTGACCCATGATTGGAAGGTCGGGGGTTTGAATCTACTGAACGGCTATACCCTGAGGTACCCCTGAGCAAGGTACCGTCCCTACACACTGCTCCCTGGGCGCTGGATTAGTGGCTGCGCCCTTCTTCACTGGGTAAATGGGTTAAATGCAAAGGAGTAATTTCCCTGTGGGGATTAATAAAATATACGTTATTACCTAAAAGAGCAAATGAGCAATATGTGTAAGTCATGTGTAAAACCTGTCGCATGACCGTAGAAATGTATCATTTGTTTGTCATTTTGTTTGTTGAATTTTGCTGAAATGATCTCAATTGAAGGGGCACTGTCAACGAGCTATTCTCATTAGAGTTAACGTATCTGAATTGCGGGAGCGGGACCACGCCTCCAAACACGCTCCTTCCATTTCCCATCTATATTTGTTCCCCCAGCTCTACAAGCTGTTCATTCTTGTTTACGTGCCCCACCATCCCTCCCCTTTTCAATTCTTTAACTTCTTCACTTCTATTTAATACATGGGGGTCTGCCAGGGCTAGGAGCTGCCGCCAGTCCCCTTTTAGGTCTTCCCCAAGCTGCAGCTCAACTCATGCCCAATCCTTTCACCTTTACCTACTAAAACCCTGTCAATACTCAAATGAGGACTCGTCCAACTAGTAAAGAAAGGCTAAGGTAAGCTAACTTCAACAAGAACTGGATTGAATAATAACAAAAAAGCAAACTGTTGGAATTGTGAACACAGAAAAATACTGCCAGATTTTGATTTGATTTACTAAGCAAATTATGAATGAAAAGGCTACAGAAGCCAGAGCACTTCAAATTGATAGGACACAATTGTTGTTTTCATCACATCCCATATTATCATTAAAATCATTTTTTTCCACTTTCATCATCAGTAACACACTTCTAGAGTTATTTACCCTTTGAAGGCCCTTTCCCACATTTTAAAAAGTCCCCTGACTTTTATTAATGTGAAGAAATAAGCCATCACCTCAAATACACCACCATTTTAATTCTCCGGCATTACTTATGAAATCGCAAATTATTTATGAAAAGCTCTTTAGCTTCAGCAGATGATTCATACTTGCGCAAGTAATAACTATCCATCAAGTAAAGAGCTTGCCAACTGCCCTGATTTCGATTTTAATACCACACTTTGGATATACAACCATTTCTCTTGATTATTCAGCTCTCCCATGAGATATATACATGAAGAGTTGGCTTTATTTAGATTTTATTTTTGGAGTAAACTACTTTCTTAGTATTGTGATGTAGGAGGTAACCTTTTGTACGCATGGGCAAACTCATCATGAATATTTCATAGTCACGGTTACTGAACGTTGCAGAGTTTCACACAGGCTCTGGGGAGGTACCAATAAATGATCAAGGACAGAGAGGGAGCCATTCATTATTTACCTGTCAAATAGTGGCATTTATTCGTCCCGCAAAGCAATTAATGTTTTCTCTGTGCACACTACAGTCTCTCCATGCATTATGATAAACACTCAACTTATTATGGAGGAAAAAAAAATCACATACAGACACTCAAACTGTTCAAGCCAGGGGCCATGGAGCAAAATTGTTTTTTGGAGTATCAAAAGACTCCAAAACAAAGCTTACACTGAAACATAAATCTGCTACCGAAATTGTTTTCTATTACACTTGTCCTTTCATTATTTCCATGTTACTGAAAATACTACAGGAAGGCTAAAAAGTGTACAGATTTATACCATAACGCACCTCTCTGCATGCCTAACAAAAAGATGACAAAACAAATAGAGTGAGAATATTAGTGAACAAAACAAGCTTGCAGGGAGGGTGAGGGGGAAAAAACACACACAAAGAGAAATGGCAACAAAGATAAAAGTATACAGTGCAATAAGGGGGGGGAAGCAAAGGAGATGAGGTTATGGGAAATAAGCAAGGGCGGCAAGACAAAGTGTCCATGTAGAGGGAAACATCAAACCATTAAGCTGGGAAAAATACAGAGAGCGAAAAAAAGTCCGTCCTGTAACAGGGACATAAGGGGAAAGTGAGACAGAGAGAAAGAGAAAAGGAGGCAACAGAGGGCAGAGGAGGATGAGATGTAGGACAGTGATAGATCGTTTTCTGGCAGCCTCAATTTGTCATGCTGTTATTGGGAGGAAAATGGAATAGAGGAGCAGCAGTGAGGGTCAGAGGGAGAGGACAGAGGTCCAAAGGTGGGAGCGTTAAGCCAGTGGGGAGCAACACCAGTGGACGGTAAGCGAGATAAACTCCACACACCTCTTCAACTCTGGCCCTCAATGGACGATCACTGAGGTTACAAAGCTCTGATCACTCCATTCCAGTAACCACTGCCCCACATTGGTTGACTAGTTTATGTCTAAACATCACTTTAATATGTGAATAGTCTATGTTCTCAAAAGTACAGCCCACAGACCAATGATAGATCGTGGTAACATTATATGCAGTACTGTGCATGCCATTAAACTACAGATCATATCATACTGTACCATCTTGGAGCATTTAATTTCTTGACCTTTCTAACACTGACAAGTCAAGCTGCTGTCAAGGACTCCTACAGCCACCTTGCTATTGTTTATAAGGAACAATATAAAAATATATAATCACAAACCTCTTGGGGTTTTTTTTGTTTGTTTTGCAGCCCTAAATCATTCCACTCCCTAAATTGGCACAAAGTCATCAAACTTTTAATATGTGTTTTCTAATCATGTGAATAAATGTCAAGTTTAGAGGTATTTAAAAGATAAACCTAAATGTATTATGCTAGCAATGTCAACAACTTTACACATCAATACTGTTTAACAGTAACAGTGGGTTGCTCTAGGCCACTCGGGTAGAGCAGCTTGTCCATTAACTGGTGATTTAATGTTGCTTCCTGTGTCATGTTCCCTTGAGCAAAACATAGAACTCCAAGTTTCTTCCTCAGGTGTGTGAGTGTATAAGTGTGTTATTTCTTTGCAGAACCTTGCTAATGTTAGAAGGTACTGCAGAAAGGCAGATCATTTACTAATTAATAAGGAGCACTACTGAGCCACTGTAATGATTTCTAGAGGTAATACTTACGCATAGACTTTATATAAAAGATGCAAACAGCCTCAGTGAGTTCACCCATTGGTGTTTGGATTTTACATTTTGAAGCATCATTGTTGGTATATTGACCAACCCCTTGTAATATATTCATAAAACATATATTCTACACCAGAGGTGGGCAACTCCAGGCCTCAAGTGCAGGTGTCCTGCAGGCTTTAGATCTCACCCTGGGTCAACACACCTTAATCAAATGATTAGTTCATTACCGGGCGTCTGGAGAACTTCAAGACATGTTGAGGAGGCAATTCAGCCATTTAAATCAGCTTTATAGAATCAAGGACACATCTAAAACCTCCAGGACACCAGCCCTTAAGGCCTGGAGTTGCCTACCCCTGTTCTACACTCAAGCTAGTAGCTCCTTAACCAAATGCTAATGGTCTCATTTCACCAAAGGCATAAATTCTATTCTCACGGTGAATTAAGGGGATGCCTAGTCTAGCTAACATGGCTATAAACCTGAAAAAAACCTGAACACTTTAAACTATACTTTATAAATGTGCAGAATTGCAGGGTTTTGAGTGTTATTTAGCAACTCTATTATTGTTAATAAGCAGCAAAAGCATTCTAAACCATATTTGGATTATAAATGGTGATATCTCTCTAATCAGCCAAAAAGAATATGACTGCAGCCACGGTCTGCTCATAAAGGAAAGTTAATCTTAATACTGAATAGGCTTTAAAACTTCAGCTGCACTTCCCCTGCTAAGTACTAGCCATAATGCATTTCTGTTTGTCGCCTCTATAAATTCATGCCACTCAACAATGACAAACTGTAGCCTTCATTTGTACTGTGAACCGGTCAAATCCAGTCTTCTAGTGGATGCAAGTATTCTTTTTGTTTCCTTTCTAAAAGAAAAAAAAAGCTAAAAAGGGCTGTGCGGTACGTTTGGAGCTTTTTAATTGTACCTGGCCTCACTCATTAGCACTAAGGGAGGGGGTGTAGACAAAACTGGCAGTGATAGATCTGGGGAAAGAATCAGGGGTGATTGCATATGCACGCGTCTGGACAATCTCTGCATGTGCACAAATGCAAAAGATGTTGTTTGTGCCAACACTACGCACCCCTGCACCAACACCATGCTCTCTGTGTCAGGTTAATGAGTCATGCCGGGATAAACACTTCCAGGTCATGGCCAGCTTCATTCCATCTGAGAGAGAAGGAAGGCTCAGGTGCCAGAAGCACAACTGTGCTACATGCTGGAATAGTTTGTTACAATGTAGAGGAAAAACTACTTGTTGAGGGTCTACTGACCATTGCTGACATGGTATAAAATTTTACCATATGTGTCATTGTGAAATTACATCTTTCTTGTGGAGAATGTCGAAAACTGGGGCAACAATAAAAATGGGGTAAACAGTGCAGTGTAGAAAAGAAAAAGAACTGGGCAGAGGAAATGAAGACAGTCTAGACAGCGGGGATATTAGCTTTTACTGCTGAGAGGTGCCAAATGGTGGAAAATTGTTTTAGACCTTCTTCACGGTTCGATAAGTTAAAGTGCCACTGATAAGAATGAATAACATTTGGATCAAAAACATAGCTGATAAATTTTTAGTCATTTTTTTCTTTCTCCAATCCAACCACATTTGGTAAGTCTGGAGTCGTTTATTGGAACATTTTTCTCAAAATCCCATCATTGTAACGCTGAAGTGAACACAATGCCCACAAACATTTTTTTCTTCCATACCATTTCCAACCTGCGACACTGACTTTGACAAAATAATTGACACAAAATGGTACAAAGTAAGAGCTTTCTGTCAAACCGCATCTATTTCTTTGCTGCCAGAAAGTGGGTAAAATGTGTGTGAGACTTGTATGCATGCACCCTATGTGTGTCTGTCATGTCAACGGCATGACCCTCGCCAAAAAAAGCCATCAAAGTGCTTCATAATAGCTTGTCAACTGGGGCTGCTTTTAAATTACCAGCTATGCGTTTGTGATGCAATACGACAGAAGAGTCCCTGAAAGTAAAACACAATTCATAGCAAGGGCCAATGTGTTTATCGCATCTCAAACTCAAGTGTCACATGGGTCCATTTTTAATCAGCAAATCGTGATCTCAAATCTTGACAAGTGGATCAGCTTGTAACACAGTTTCCTTATCTGACATGCAGTCACCCAGCGTAGTAGGACAGCCCGAGGCCTTGAGTCAGCGTTGGTTGCCGTGCCTGTTTCTTCTTTCTTTTCTGTTTCCAAATAATAGCTCCTCCCATTTGATAAAGTAACTACTTCAACTCATCGGAGCATGTATAAGCGGATTTACTTTCAATATATCTCTTCTCCTGGAAGGTGGTGACTTTTAGGCACCCAACTTGGTTTTCATTTACTTGGGTTTGATTGTGTAGCAGTTATCTCTAGTTTGAGCCACATGTAGTTTATAGGTTAACACCTATTTTTCTTCAGTTCACTATTACTCAAATTACGATGAACAAATTAGCAGAAACCCTTATATGTGCTTTTCCCTTCTTTTTTGTGTCCAGAATGAGCTTTGGATAGGCCTACACCTGCTCAGAATGTCCTTTGTGCTTCTGCTGTCATTCAGACAACAAAAAGCATTTTCACCAGTCACAGTAAAATAGACTGTGGTAGGGAGTGGTCTGCGGTGCTGCTGCAGGAGAGGCGGATGCATCTGGTGGCATCCTCAATCACCAGCTTAAAGTCTGTACCGGGTACTTAGTGTGGTTGATGTTGTGTACGTGTGGCGGGCAGCTGGAACGCTGCAGCCGAGAAGTGTTGGAACAGCAACCGTGCGAGAAGTAATAACATAAAGCACAGGAATGACATCTCTGGGTCTGTTGTGGTTATATTACAGTGGTGCTGAAACCCAGGAGTGGGGCGGCAAGGCAGACTCAGGACCGGAGCAGTGCCTTCCCTGGCTGTCACAGAAAGAATGACGGGAAGGCCGGCGGCAGTGTCACGCCTCCAGCAGGAAGAGCTGCAGCACCAGACCAAGCGTCATATGGATGTGATTAAGACTCTGGTGGCTCGGATCCGGTCCTGGTCGACACCGCCACCACCCCCACTGGCATTATTGACAAAGTGGGAGTAGAGAATGTCCGGACTGTTCCGGCGCCCTTGGCTCAAAGCCAAGGCCAAAGAACCACTGCCGTTGGCCAAATGGGTGGCCCCCAGACCAGCTCCGGGGCCGACGCTGGATCCGCAGGCGGCCGCCTGCATGGACACATCCCTGTCGCTGGGCCAGGGCCCAGGGGCGCTGACGGTTTAGGCCAATCCCCTCTTCCACTTGCGGGGAGGGGGGAGTAGGTTCGGCTGGATGGCTCCCCGGCCTCAATCGATGAGGGTATGTGGCGGGGCATGGTCTGCGGTGCCGCTGAAGGGGAGGCGGACGCAACTGAGCAGCATCCTCAATCACACCTCACCGGATTAAAGTCTGTACCGGGTACTGCAGTGTGGTTGTTGTTGTGTACATGTGCCGGGCAGCTGGGACGCTGCAGCCGAGAAGTGTTGGATCAGCAACCGTGCGAGAAGTAATAAGGACAGGAAAGGACAGGAATGACATCACTGGGTCTGTCGTGCTTACATTACACAGATTTAACAAAAGACAGAGATGCTACAAATTATTTGTAGGCATAAATCATTTTTAACTATAAACCTAGACTTGATTAACTATGTACAAGCTATTCTGGAAAAGGGCACCTAATAAAAAGTAGTTTTCATGCCACAGTTCTGTTCAATAGCGAAGACCTTGATAGAATATAAAAACAGCTCAAGTGTATTTTCTCAGTGATGGCATTAATATTACCTTCTAGACTTTGAAAGATTGTTATATGTGGATGGTGAACGAGATGCTTTATTCGGTAGAGAAGGTGCAAAAAGCAGAAGACTGAGGCAAAATCAAAATACCACTATATGACAGGCCACGTAGTAATCCACAGTCACCAGTCTAGCAGGGGAAGGTCACAGTACTGCATGTCTAGAACCATTTGGCAGTTCACACAGAGCCTCGCTGACAGTTAATGACACGGTTTCTTTATAAACAGATTTTCTTTAAGGTAAAAATCCAATACATTGGAAAAGAGCTGTGACAGATTGAAGATAAAGTTTGGTCCATAAGTATTTAGAAAATGACATAAGTTTAGTAATTTTATTTCTGTACACCAACATAAAGAGATTTGGCATCAAATAAGAAAAATGTGAATAAAGTTCAAGTCTAATTCAGGGTGTTCGGACTTTTTTTTATTTATAGTCTTCTCTTTTCAGAGGCTCAAAAGTAATTAGATGACTGACTATCAAACAGTTTTATGGATTTCAGGTGAGACCTGTATCATCATCATACAGAGAAAAACCTAAAAAAAAAAAAAAACATTTTAGAGAGAACAAAAATATGAGTGGCAAAATAAACATTCAGGTACAAATAAGACGAAATGCAAAATCCAGCTCGGCATACCAGAAGACCTGGAATACTGCAAGACATTTGAAGTGAGGATGATAGAAATAACCAAGTCAAGAACACCCTTGAGGAGGTCTTAAAGTATACAATGTAACAGGATGAGATCTGAAGTGTACGGCGCTAAACTCTGTGCTCAGATTCCACGAAATGATACAAAACTGATCAGAGAACGCTCCACAGTAGAAACGGATAATGACCCAAAGCACACACCATCAAATGGTTTTACAGTTACTCACGGTTTAAAGGCATCAGTGGTTAAAGGTTAAAAATATCTTTCGCTTACTGACTTTGAGCCAAAATCATTTCAACAGTCAGATATGCATGACAAACTTGTAAACACGTTTCCACGTTTTTGATGGAAAGCATCCATGTAGACAGCGTGCACATTTACAAGCTCGACGAAAATGTTTCCAACTGCCGGAGTCCATTATTTTGTGCTCTCTAAGTACACTGGACCTATTTTATCCATGAGATCATTGCCAGTAGGTACAGTTGGTCAGACACGATATATATTATCTTAGTGCTCATCTCTTTTGTCTTTCTCCACTTCCATTTCTTCCATTAGATTTCACCCATTACCGTTTCATGCAGAGGTGCGCTATTATGTTGATAGACCCCCCTTTAGTGTCCAAAACTCTTTCTCACTGTTAACCTTTTCACTCTACATCCATCTCCACCATCTCTTTTTCCCCCTCTAGTTTTTGCTCTTTCTTTCTCTATGTGTGTTCCTGACTCCCCCCTTTTAACCCTCCTACCACCCCTAAAGAGCACCTTTTTCTCCCTCTCACATTACCTGGCAACAGTGCTTGTCACTCTTATAGCTTGGTGTAGCCGCTGCACAGGAGGCAGACCTCACCAAGCCCCTGTCCTCATCCATCAAGTGTGCTGCAGAGCTGGCATGCCAGCTGACACAACCCATTCTGTTTTCCGTCTTATCAAAACCTTTAGGAAGCCTCCGTCCGACAAGGACGCTGAGAAAAAAAATGCTAAGCAAATAGTTAATTAATATTGCACTACAAAGGCTTGTACTGTACATGCTTCTATAAGAGCCTTAAACCAAAAACGTGGTCAAGATTGCTCCCACACTGATTTTGTTATACTAAATGAGTTACTGCTCATAACTTAATACAATACAATTAAATTGCAGAGAAATTAATGATCATTTGTCTTGGCATATTGATCTCTATTTTCAGCAACCATCATTCTAGTGTGTCGGTGCATACAGTAGATAATGACAGTTTATCATATTAAAAAACTAACTGATCAAGAGAAACCCCTTTTTTTTTTTCAATTATGTAAGCACAGCTCAAAGATGTTTGGCTAGATGAGTGTCTGGAGCACCAGCCTCTGTAGCTTTTGATTATAATAAAATATACTGACACTCAACAGAGCATTCTTGTCTCAAGAAATGAAGGCTAAATTTTATACAACAGTATACTACTCTCTTCATAGGAAAGCACACACTGGCTCTAACCACAATAAGAATAAAAGTGAGAGGCCTTGGTATATAACTGAGCAAGAGGACAAAAACATCAAAGAATGCAGTTTAAGAAAACAGACCCAGATGTCCTCACCTGGCAGTATTTTTAAATGGTAACCGCTAAACTCCAGCCCTAACTTGGTCTTCTAAGGTTGCAAAGAAAAAAGCTATGTCTCAGACTGGCCAGTAAAAGCAAAATATTGAACAGAGAAGGAGAGACGGGTAAATATTAGACAAAATTTTAAGATGTGTGAGTCAAAAAGAAGAACATTTATGAGATGTGAAATAACTGAAACCGTGTCTTGAGTGCTTGATGTCATCCTGCAAGCATGGCTGGGCGAGGGAGTGATGTGACATGTTTCTATAGGATAAACTGAACTGGAAAAAGTATCACTCCATTTTTTATTCTGATGCCATACCCTGGGAATGACGCAGTCCCGTGTCTTCCTACAACAGAACAATGAGGTATAATGTACAGCTTCAAACTACGCAAAACCTTTTTAGAATAAAAGCAGTCAGCTGATATTCTGTCTATAATGGTGTGGGTGTGGCTAGCACAGTCACCCAATCTTAACTAATGATAGTTTTTCCTTTCATTGGCCGGCTGTATTGCACAAACAAAATGAGCAGTGTGTGGTGTAATGCGTTTCACAGTAACGCATTACTGTAATCAGTAATCTGCCATCTACAGAAAAAAAGAAATATGCGTCTTTCTTCCTACACACACGCGCTACAATAAGCTTTCAGAAAACACGTTTTGGAGTGTTCTACAGGTTTTGAGAGGTTTTCTTTTTCTTAAAAGGACAAGAGTGCATACTGAAATGTTGACTGCATCCAGGACAGCAACAACTGTATGAAACGGCTAAGACAACATCAGTACTTAGAAAGCATCTGCACAGACAGCATGCAACCTCAAAGCTAGCCAAGAACCCGGAGTGATGTTAAAGCTGAGTGCAAGCCAATGTGACCTCGACCCACCAGTTTGACCCACTAGGTGATCCTGACCAATACTGTACGAAAAGGAATGAATCTTGTGAACTGTTAACAGACAGAAGGATAATGGACAGCTTGCTGTGACATCCATAGCTCATTGGTCCTTCAGCCAAATGAACTAAAAAATTATATTTCCTGGGTGACCCAAAAATTTTGAGCAATAGTGCATCTACTTGGATTAAACTATACTGTTACACATATTGAGCTTACCATTAGGACACATTATTCATTTTTAGAATTCGCATTTAACAAAAGGTATTCGAGTTGCTTAAAGCATTTAAATCACCATTGGTGAAAATGAATGATTATCTCACCGGGCCACAGCCTAGAGAGCCAAAAATCTAATTTGAGTGTCTTCAAGAAATATAGCCTGGGGCTGCTCCACTGACAATTAATTGGTGAGTGACTTTGGTAACTCATAAAATGTGTCAAGATTTTTTTTTTAACCTAAATGTGCATCATTTTAAGTAAGTGATTTAGCAAATGCTCACTAATACAACCCAAGGACGAAGAAATGGGACAGCTGAAAGCTTAAAATTCCCCTTTATGGCTCTCTAAAAGGCTTGCGTGACTCCAGTGAAATCCGTCTATCATGAAGGGAACAGAGAGCAGTCAGGTGTCAGAAAAGAGGCCCAAATGAAGCAGACAGAAGACGCTACATCCTCTCATGGCCCATGTGAACAAGAGACTAGATGGCAACTGTCTAAATGAGAGAAGAGAAGAGCCCAGAATCTCACCATAAAACCACAGACAGTGTCATTGTCATGCAGTCTGTTTATAATACCAGGATGACCGTGCCCTGGGAGTGGACAGGAAAAGTGGCAACAGACTTGTGATTGAATGTGATAGATAGAGAATCATCAAAACAAAATGTGAGACTTAGGACAGTCTCAGTAATGGGCACAAGGTGGAAGAACCTGAAGGTAAAGTTAGGAATATGGGGTCTGTAGTAGTAATAGTCCTTTGACAAACTGTCAGTAGAACAGAGGTGCCCTTTTTCATGTGCTCAACTCATCCACACCTGACCTTGTAGATGAATAAGGAGAGATGGACTAATGAAAATATGGGACTTAGAGCATAAGAATATTTAAACAAACAAAGATAGATGGCAAAAGGCAAGGCACTATGCTAGCAGGTTTAGAAAGGGCGTCAAACTGCCAACCTTGCTTTGAAAAAATACTATCATCATAATTTTAGCCAGTGCAAATAATAATGTTCTGAATAAGGCTTAACCTAAAATAACATGCATCATTCTTTAAAAGCAAAATGTCAGGTCAAATCTGTTTGTTTTTTTCACACTTTAATGATTTAGATGAAAAAACATTTAAGTTGGGCACATATGGACAAAGTATGGACAAAGTACGGACACAAATGAATAAATCAGGAAGAGGGATGCATATTTATTAGCAATACCTGTTTAAGTAAGAATTTAAAATGAGAAAACATTACAAAACCAATATAAAAGTAAAACAATCACATGTCATAAAAATAAGTAAACGTGGCTTTAAAAAGTGTCCACTGTTGGGAACATCCTGGTGCGGACAGTCGGTTAGCGCTACAATTTAGAAGCAGCTACTGAAAAGGCCCAATCAAGTCTGTGGTTTAATCTGACCTCGGGACATTTGTTCGACAGATCTCTAGAGGGAGTGTGCAGTGTTGAAATATCAGAGAGGTGTAGAAATGTCAAAGACTTCAAAACAAACAATAAATTCTTAAATTTTAAATCTGCCTAGCGGCCAATGTAAGGAGCCAATATGGAGGATACGTGTGCATGTGCTGGTTAGTAGCTGCGCTTTACTCAGCCAAGCACTGACACACTGACACCTGAATAAAGCCTCTTACCATAGTGAAGTAGAGATGAAATAAATGCATGAATAACCTTTTCAATATCGCTTAAGCAGAGAAAGAGCATCAACCTTGTAAGTACCCTAATTTAAAAAAGGTAGTTTTAACAACAGCATTTATTTGTTTATCAAAAAAACTTAAAGTGCTATCGAAGATCACTCCCTTATTCATTGCAAAGGGTTTTTATACAAGGAATCCTCCACGGCCTTCCACAAATGTCCCTACAGCGGTCCTCTGATTTAGAAGTTGGATTTTCTGTTTGCTGATAATACAAAAACGGTCAGCCCAAAATCCAAACATTTAAAACTGCAATGGCACGTCAGACTTTCTCTGCCTTATCAAAAACGTGATGAAGAAAGCAAGAAAGAAATTCAGTTTATGTACTATAGCAACTCGATGGGGGAAATTCTCTTGGAATTTGGACATTTATTCTACTGGAAAAGTAAAAGTATTCATGTTTAAGTAGTCAGGTTAAGAAGGCTTTTATTACTGAAGTCATGTTATGTTTGGGCCGCAGCCTTTATTATTATGCAGCTATACCATCATTTGCATCCGTTCTGTTTCTGAATCTTTGTAAAGTATTGTGACTCTTGGCGCCTCTTTGTACTTGTCTGGGATTCTTTGTTGTCCTTTTTCCAATCTTTGGGGAAACTGTGTACTTCTTTGTAGTCATCCTAGTCATCTGTAGTCCTTTTGTGTCTCTTTCTAGTCCACTTGGGTCTTTTTATAAACCCTTTTTAGTCTAGCTGTGGTTGGCATGCATCTTTGTATTGTAATAGATTTCACTGAAGTTACTTTGCATCTCTTTGTAGTTCTTTGTAGCCATCTTTGGCTTCTCTTAAGTAATTTTGTTTCTCTGTTTTTTTCTTCTTCTCTTTGCAGTAAACTTGGTTCTTGTATTCGTGTGTATGGAGGGGTGGGTGTGGGATCTTGAGCTTTTTTCTTTTTTGCTCCTCTTTGTGCTCATTATGCATGTTTTACATCTCTTAGCGGTTGTTAAGTGTGTCCTTCTAGGCTACCATAAGACATTCTGTTACACCTTTCACATATCATTGAGACAACTAATATCATCAATTTGAGATAGCAATTAAACACATTTGTTAACATTTACATTACACTGGGGACTACAAATTTATGAGTACTAAACTCCGCAAGGCATCATATTTTCCATTGAGATATTTGCATTTTCTGCCCCAGCATCTTTGGTGAGGTGTGGATACACTGGCAGCCATTACAAAGGTATTAATGAAGCTTTGATGAATTTACATATCTCCAACACTTACATTAACATATTCATAGGAGCATTTGGAGGGTGTGCCAATTGCAAAGCTGCACTTATTTCTAAGTCCCCAAGATACCTGACAGATGCCTTATGCTAATTGTATAAGGGATGATAAGGGATATAGTTCCCTAGATTAAATCTTTTGTGAATAAAAGACGTATGCACCAGCCTGTGTACCTGTATACTAAAACAGAATTCACTGCAGCAAAGGAAAAGATCAAAGCTTTATGCTATTAATGAAACTTGAAAGTCTCTGTGTATTCACGGCCTGTGCACTAATTCATTTGTCTGTAAGTGCTTCACTTTTAGATTAATTGTAGTGCATTGACAAGAAGCTAATCAGAATGCAAGTGAGGGGTTTGACTTACAGGAGTCTAAGGCTTTTTCCTATGGTATTTGCTCACAATAGATAGAAAGATTAAATAAATCAGCGCAGAGGATTGAGGATAAGCAGAGGTGAAATAAAATCCCTTGAAGGTAAAACCTTTGACGACACACAAGTACACGTACATAATATATATGTGATATGTTGTTTAAGATGTCAAAGTGTTATGTGAAGGATAACATTACAAAGACAAGTATCTTAACATGTGTAACATATCACCCAGCAAGCTTTAGATGCAACTGAGCTAAAATGACAATAAAAAGATAAATATGGATTAATTTTAGGTTTTGCTTTTGTAAAGCCAATCGCTACATCAGCATCGCCTATTTTCAACTCTTACAGCTCAACCATAGCATTGTCTCATATTTGATAGAAGGATGGACAAACACACTTTAATGCTTGGGTTAAATCACTGTGATGCCTCAAAGGCATTTATGTCATTTATCTTTAATGTTTGCTTTAAAATAATTCATTTGTATGTATTTAAGTTAAAAAGAACAGTAAAAAGAGTTAAAATGTTAAGAAGATTTAATTTTGAAGGTGAACTTGCTAATAACCTCACTTCCTGGTGGATTACAGTTCATTTCCTGTTTACCTCCTCTTCCTGGTTGCTCTGAGAGGGAGGGTGACATGCGCTCATGCTCTGAGGCTTATCCACAGCCATCCACTTGGGAACATTGTTCAGGCAACGCCGTAAGTGTATATATTTCATGATGAAGGTGTTAAAAAGGCATAAATAGCGGTATTTGTTAGGAACTATGTTTTGTTTGTGGTTCATGGGGGTTGATTTGTACATGTTAAAAAAAGGCAGTTTTGATGATCATTACTGTTGCTCAAGCTAATACGAAGATGCAAGGTCACATTTTGAGTTATTTCGTGATGCAATATTTATGTAAACACAATCATTTTTCTATTCTGTATTTCTTTTCAACTACAGTTTTCACCGCTTGTCAAATGAAGATTCTGAGTAAAAAGTCAACTCTACTCGGACTCCTGTATTCATTGACAGAGGTTTAGCTTGGTGTTTAATCAGAGTTGCTACACTCTGCAACAGAACACTACAGTGAAAAGGCGGCACTCGATGGTCCT
>VUQR01000993.1:3141-13529 GCA_015108515.1 Hemichromis elongatus
CTACAATGTAGCTTGCCATCACCAGTGTGTGAATGACTGTAATGTAAAGCGCTTTGGGGTCCTTAGGGACTATTAAAGCGCTATATAAATACAGACCATTTACCATTTAAAGAAGAATAGACCAAAGTTTTCCCCAATGGTCTGATAGAAAACCTTTAAACTCAAACAGAGGGTACCGTGTTTTAACCCCTGACTATATAAATTAATAATGTAGACTAATAGGTTAAAAACTGGTGGAGCTGAATGTTTGATCATGTATTTTACATTTAAGGTACTGTAGGACCTCTTCACTTTCATTTAGTGATCATGAATGACTACAGCTGATAGCTTCTCTGAGCCAACATGACCAGCACACACTGAAATGAAAAGTGTTCATAGAGCTCAGTAGAGATTTGAGAATAAGATCACAGATTTACACAAGAATCTATCTTGGAGTATTTCTAGAGAATTGCATATTTCAATATAATCAGCTCAAACAACTGTGTAAGTTACTGCAGAGGGAAGTCGCTTTGCCAAAAATACCCAAGCTGTCGCCAGCAGATGAAAGAAAGATGGTGTTCAGATGGCCAGAAACAACAAAGAACCCACCCAGACCTGCTATGAACTGGAGGCTGCTATAACATTAGTGTCACTGACTACATTCACTGTGTTATACACTGCCTTGGAGTGTGAGGTGGCCAATATGAGAAAAATAAGTTTGCAAATAAGTCTTAGAGCTTGACTAAAATTTGGTGTTGACCTCTTCAAAGAAAAGCGCATGTCAGGTGAGAGAAAAAATTTGTTTCTTGATTACACTAAACACAGTTATGTTTGGAGGAGGTAGCATCAGAGTCGAGGGGCTGTTCTGTTGTCAGAAGTCTTTAGATGACTTCGCACTAATATAACAAAGAAGGCGTTTTAGATTGCCCCGTTTAAATAAGCATCTTTAAAACCAGAAATATAATGTAGTGTGTGTCGGCACCACTCCGACCTCCACGCATGTGCATTTGCGCAATTGTACAGATCCAGAGTAAGTTTATGTAGGGTGACCATATCTTGATTTCCAAAAAAGAGAACACTTGACTTGTCATGAAGAACTTTAATAAAACTGTTTGCATAATGAAAAATTTAACATTTTTCCACAATTCACCCGCACCTTTGTTAGACACTCAAACGTATGTGCCAGCTCTGCACACGGTGCACTCCGCCTCCCATTTATGCCGACCGACGGTATGCGGGAAATTTCTTTTGCAGTTCATCTGAAAAGGTGCACTTGTGCTTCGGCATCTTTTAAACATCACCAGGTGTGCAGCTGCGCACCGTCTATCCCGTCTGTGAGCGCAAAATAACCACTCACAAAGCAGGCAGCAGTTAAAGTATGACGTAACATATATGGGTCCCCTGTAGGTTCATAAAACCCAGACATTTTTATCAGTCTCAAAAATCCCCCCGGATGCCCCGGACGCCCCGGACGGAACATGAAAAGTGGACATGTCCGGGGAAAAGAGGACGGTTGGCCGCCCTACTTTATGTAATAGACACAATAGCATGAAGGTGAAATCTGATTTTAGAACAGTTTGAAATTATGTAGGCTAAATGACATGAGAAAGCCAATGCAAAAGACGGTGTTACTAGAGGCAACGTGAAATTATCGTACATTTGGGGATTTTTTAAATTATTGATTGTACATCGTACACAACCCAAAATTATGGTACAAATACGATAATTATTGTACATCTGGCAACACTGGTTAGTGGCCAGTGGTGTGGTAACGTCTTTAAATCAGAAACTTCTATTGTACATCAATAAAATACAAACAATAGTTTTGACTGACTAGCAAGAGCAGGCAACATTAATGTGTAGTGAAATAGTCATGCACTGCTTAATTCAAATGTGTAGGATGTATTAACACATCAAACAACATTCAGTCAAAACCAAAAGCTTTAGGCCATTCTATGCATCATTAATGCACTCTGGGCCAGATTTCCTTAGACACACGCATATTGAGTTCTCTCCAATACCTAAGACCCAATGTACATATCAAGCAGGAACATGTATCATTTCTCTGAGTTACTGCCCTCCTTATTCTACATTTAATGGCGATAGCACATATAAAAACATGATGACCATGACACTTGTATATGCATTCCACTGATTTGCTAATAGTTATGCGTACGAGCAGGCAAAACAAATGGGACAAATGGGATTAATGAGGATTGCAAGGTAGATTGTAGTAATTCTAACCAATGTATATTTTTGATTTTTAATTACGAACGCACCTTATGTGATTATTTTGTTTTGCAAACAGTGGAGAATGATGCTTTGTTCTTATTAAATGAATGAATTTTCTTTGTGACTGCAACTACTACTCTTATCTTTTACTGCGTTTACATCAGTGTCCTAGTACAATGTCAGCTGTATAATGAAGCAGAAATGCGGGCTACCACAATTTTTATTGTTTGAAATAATCATTTTGCCTGCATGCACAAGTAAAATAAGAGAATGGGCACACGCTGATTTTTATCCTATGATTCACGTAATGCAGGATTTAATTATTTTTTATTCCCTACCTTAATTTTTATCATGCTCATCTTATAAGTAAGAATTTATGAACATGTTGCCTTTACTCAAAATCTAAATTGATCTAATTGAGCATAAGGATCTAATTTTAAGTAAAGGCCTTAAAACTCATGTTATGTAACATCTAAGTGCAGTGCATATAATGAAGGCACTTTGTGCATCAGTCTCAAGGTTTTCACTGAATTTAGGTAAAATGTTGTATCATTTGCTAGGATTGTCACCTATGAATACTATGAATAGTGTGAATAATGGAGTTTTATAGCTGCCTCAACACAAGGGCACAAACACAGGAATACAGCACCGGTCTGAGAGAGCAAGGAGCTGTTCTCTATCATCTGCTTCTCCTTTGCAGATACAGGTTACCTCAGTACAACAGCTGCTGTTTCAAGAGAGACAGCTCATCAAGATGAGTGAAGTGTCGGGGCAGGATCCTGTCTGTTCACAGGACTGAGGGAGGATAACAGCACAACACCTGTCTCAAATAGAAGTTACTGTAGTAGCGCTAGTATCAGGAAATGCAATGTTTAGAATAAAAATGTACTGACTGTGGATTTCTTTGTCAGTACTGATGTTTTTTTTAAAAAAGGGTTGATAGCTGAAACTTCTCTTAAAACGTCTCTTTTTTCAGTTTTTGTTATTTAATACCTCTTTATTCCTGTGAATATCGATCTATCGACACAACAATCAATTGATCTATTTGTCGATCCGTTTCATTAATCATTTATTCTATAGGCTGTCCTGGTCCAGGGTGAAAGGCAGGGTTAGACCCAGGACGACTTCCTCTATTCCACTGAAACAAATAAATAAATAAAAATAACAGACCTTCATTAAAAATAACTGACTTGTTTTGAAGTCTTTCAGCTTTTCATCAGACTATCTTTGCATATTTATAGCCAGCACAGAATTAATGTGACACAACAAATATCAGTCAACATACACTAATATTACCAAAAATATTCACACGGATTTGAACTTGAGTGACATCCCATTCTTAATCCACAAGGTTTAATATGTCAGCCCACCCTTTGCAGCTATCACAGCTTCAACTCTTCTGGAAATGCTTTCCATAAGGTTTAGAAACATTTATGGGAATTTTTATTTATTTTTCCAAAATTTTTCCAAAAGTACATTTGTAAGGCCAGACACTGAAGTTGGATGAGAAAGCCTGATTCCTATCCCTGCTCTAATTCATGCCAAAGATGATCTCTCAGGTGGAAGTCGGGACTCTGTGCAGGCCAGTCAACGTCTTCCACACCAAACTTGCTCATACACATATCTATGCATCTTCCTTTGTGCACTTGTGCAGTCATGTCGAAACAGGAAGATGTCGTCCGCAAACTGTTCTTACAAAGTAAAGACCATGAAATTATCCAAAATCTCTTGGTATGCTGAAGAATTAAGAATTACTTTCACTGGAACTAAAGCCCCTTTTCCATTAGTACCTACTTGGTCATGGTTTGCCACGGTTTGCCATTGTTTTTAGAGTTTTCCATTAGATCATAGTACCTGGTACCACGAATTAAAATAGTACCTGCCAGGCCGGCGTTCCAAGTAACCCGAGCGGGTACTAAAATGTGACGTTGTCAGACTGCATGCCACCGCTTGGCTGATCACTGGCATCGCTCGATGAGTCGTGAGAGCGCCTCGTTAACGAAAATCAAAAACGCTATTTTTAAAACTTGGCAACAAAGAAAAAAGTTACAAAAAACAACGCCAACAATGTGTCTCACAACTTCATGGCTGAGTTGCTGATGTTCCCAATCACTTCCACTTTGCTATTCAACCACTAAAAATTGACTGTGGAATATTTATTATTGAGAAAGTTTCACGTCTGGACTTGTCGCACAGGTGGAATGCTGTCATGATAACGCACTGGGATTCACTGAGCTCCTTAGAGCGATTTATTCTTTCACAAATGTTTGTAGAAGCAGTCTAAATGCCTGGGTGCTTAATTCTATACATGTTTGGTTGTGGAACTGATTGAAACACCTGAATTTGGATGGGTGAGTGAACCTTTGTTGTTTTTTGCAAGTAGTAATTTTTCAATAACCATCACATTCCAACAAACTGTACATATTTGCTTTGTACTCGACCTTTATTTAAACTAAATGCACTTCACAGAATTGTGTTAATGACTAAATTGGGCTTTGTGGAAGTTCTGGAAATGTTTAATTGCAGCAGCTTCTTAAATACATAATTCAATATTGGTTTATACAAATAAGCACGTATTAATGAAACGTAACGATTACAAATTGTGCTACATTCAGCTGCAACATCAGGGGTCATTAGCTTTTGTTATTTCTCTGTTTTCTATTTGCCATTTAAACAAAATAGCAGTCATGCTCCACTCAAAAAGGCTACAACAATCTAACGGGTACAGACCAAAAAGTATTAAGAAGACTGTCAGTACTCAAAGTTATGTATATAATCCTTATGTATCAGCAGCAGAAAGAGCATTTTGCTGCCTGAGGCTTTCCTCAGAATTTCTAATGTAAATGTGGGTGTAACCAGGTGATGGCAACCATTAATTAATCAGGTTAGGTATGACTTTCACTGGTACTCTGCACCAGTGTTAGCAGTATCAAAAATACTGATGGATGCCAGCGCTACCCCTGAGCCTCCTAGTTGATGCACCTATGGTATAAATTTGAAAACTCCTCAATGTCGAGTTATTATTTTTACAATCCTGGGTGTCTGCACCGCCCGCTCAGCAGCTTGACGGATCAACAACAATAGCCCATCAGGCTTTTACAGCTGAAGGTAATAACAGTTCACTTAAATATATACAAAACCATGCAGTGAAAAATAAATGGTACTAAAAAAAACAATCCCTATCTATTGCAAGAAAAAATACAAAATGTCTCACTCAGTGTCAACTGTGTGTAATAGAGTAGTTGATTAATAAAATATACTTGAATATTCATAAAAATCCATTATAGTACATGCATAAATAAAAGCAGCATCTATGGCATTACATGTCAATAACTAGATTTGGCATGTCTCTCAGTCTTTGCAAAATTATCTCTTAAATGATTCAATTGCTTTAGTCATTTCCAGGGGGAAAGGATTAACAAGCACTTTCTGGCAATAAGATAACATAGAAGATACAAGATGTGTCAGTGCTGTGACCATATCTGTAAAGGATTGAGGCATGGGTGAAAAAGCAGAGGTCACCCACGCCCCCCCCCCGGCTGTTCTCAGTAGAGTGACTGAGTTTGTCTCACATCAAAATTACTTTAATCTGAACTTTTTTTTTCTTGAACGTGGGTTTGAAATCATTGACCTGTTTACTGTTTATTTACAACAGCTGACTATATGACAAACATCATTTTAGGCTATGCAGATCATAACTTAAATAACATAAAAATAAGAAGTTATTTTTGCCTTTTTTTCCTTATTACTGTTGTTTGTCACAACTCCTTACTTATTTATTCTCAGGGTGAAAAAAGAAACAGAACAACAGGCATTTTCTCTGTGAGCTGATTACCTCTGTGCTAAAATGGGAGCTTTGTGAAGTGAGGTCTCGGAAGGGCCCTAATCAGGGTACCAAAAAATCCTGATGAGTTACTGATGATGCAGGCAGTCTGTGACTAAGTGGAGCAGAAGGAGCAACAGCTGCAGACTGAGAGGTCACGCTGGAGTCTGAGAGGTCTGAAAAGTTGGGCTGTTTTGTTTCTGGCTGAGCAGTTCTTAGATCCAGACCTTGAACTTAAGCTCTGACCCCGCTTAGGTACAACCCATCACTGAGGCTGCAGTGATTTATCTGTTAATTACAACCACCAGCATCTACGGATGCTGCTGCTTTTAAGCGTGGCCTCGAATAATGGCACTACTGAAGCTGTCAGTGGTCTCTTTGGGTCACTCTGAAACAGATTTCAAAATTAAGAGAAGTGCCTATGCAGCAAAAGCACTGCTGGCAAGCAACTGTGATGAATTGGTGGGCTATTTTCAGCTCTGATCCCAGCAACGTGGCTGGCGTCGTGCCACGGAGAGGTCGGCCTTACAACTTCAGATGAGGCCCTGGGGCGCGAGGGACGGACCGGGCAGGGCACTGGGCCTACGCCAGCTCTCTGAAGTGGTCCCTCCAGGACAGCAGATGGAGGGTTATGCATTCGGCAGCCGTGTTCCCCCGGCTCAGTTATTCGCTCCAGAGGAATCAACCAACTGGGCTTTGATTCATCCCAAATCATCTGGCTTCTGTCGCTGCCGTTCCCACCAGTGAAATCAAAACTTGCTCTTCCAGATGGAACGACAGACAATGCACAATATGTCCCACTGCACTCCATGTGACAGACTGGAGCCTGCCATGAAATGAAACAGGGGGAGTGTGGCGTGATGTGGTGTGGTGAGCGTGGTCCCTTAACTTTTTTGGCATCTAATGCAGTGTAATTACTTTACTGTAAGGTGTCAGCTGAACAGCATAATTTATTTGACAATGTTTCCTCACCGGGATCAAATTGGCCTCTTCAAGTGTGCAGTTAGAGAATAGCAATAATTAATGTCCCTAAATGAAACCTCATCTTGACATTTTAATAGTGAGAGAGAAGAGTGACAGTCCTGACGTTAGGCATTCCATCGAGTCCTCTCCCTGCCGCTCTCTCAGTACCTGTCACCAACCAGTCAAGGGCAGCACACACTTCACACTGTGTCCAACATGCTCTGTGTGTGTGTGTGCTTTGGCAACAGAGGGCCCGGATTTAATGAGGCACACCTGGCCCTCATTCATAATGGAAGGAAGATTTCATATTAATTTGGTGACAGTGTCAGTGTCCAGGGTGAAGTCAAACAGCTGTAGGGATCCAGTTACTGCTGCATAATGTATGATATATATCACATTTATTTTAAAGCAACATCATCATTGTTCAAGCAGTAAATAACACAGGGGCGTGTGTTAATTAAAGTACCACTGTATCAACAAAAAAAAAATCTCCACGTAAGTCATGAAACCTTCAAGTTCTTGAGAATTACTTGTCACAGTGAAGCATCAGGTGGGTGGCTTTGCTTAGCGTCAGGCTAGGTGTAGATGCAGACTGCGAGCATGTTGTTTGGCATCAATAATGTTTGTTCCAGAAGGAAGTCACAGCTCCTAGCAGAGAAATAGTGAAAATACTGCAGTGATTAAAGCAGACACATATATTGTTTTCACATTGTGAGTGTGTGCAGATGTATTAATGACAAAATAGGGTCCTGGAGGGAGTCACCTACCACAGCAGGAACAGCTGTCTGGATGTCTGTAGGGAGATTTTATCAACACTATAAAGTTGTTACAGGTGTGTAGCGTAGTCTATATACCCAAAGTATAAGTAGCAAATGTGAGGTTTGTGAAGTTCTCACATTCTGAGGCTTTTATTTCAGCTTATTGGTCTCATAGTTGGTGCTGTCTGCAGCCAGGAATCATAATAATTAGCCAAGAAGGACAAGTGCTAACTTTTCAACTTGGTTAACACCACACAGCCCCAGGTACCTCCTAATTAATGCAAAATAATATACTAATAAAATACTATATATTGCCAGATAACAGCATTAAAATGTTTTGAAAGGCACAAAATGAGGTGAAGCAGATCAAGTAACTAATCTACCTGTCACTCAAAACGGTAATGGATAACTTCATGACCTTAATACATAAAACTGAAGTCCTTGTTTTTGGTCTTGACCATATTTCTAAGAGTTTTTTTCCCCATTATGGACAGCTGATAATCAACCTAAAGTCATTTGCTTTGGGTTGATTATCAGACACTAGATCCAAGAGTTTCATCCTGATACTTAACAGCAATCAAGGTGCCATTGCCAAGCCTTTAGAGGTCTGTGCATCCCTCTATTGATTTGCTTACAAAGACCATTACTGACTCACCACCAAACCAATCAATGCTGAATGATACAGGTAGCATTATGTTCTGCACGGCTTCTCTACTCTCTTTCACATCTGTCGTTTTTGCTCAGGGTGAACCTGCTTTAATCTGTGAAAAGCACAGGAAACCTTTCTAGTATTCTATGCCAAATGCCAATCGGGCCCTCATGAAGTCTATTTCTGATAGTTTGGTCAGAGACATTCAGACTAGTTGCATGCTGGAGGTCATATTGTAGCTCTGGCAGTGCTCATCGTGTTCCTCCTCACACAAAGGAGCAGATACCGGTCCTGCTGATGGGTTAAGGATATTCTGCACCGCGGTCCAGCTGTCGTAGAACAGCTGTTTGTCTCCTCTCTCACATGCTCTCGAGACTTTGCTGGGTGACACAGCAAACCTTCTGGCAATGGCATGCATTGATTCTGGAAAAGCTGGAGTACTTGTGTAACCTCTGTAGGGTCCAGGTATCACCCCAGGGCACCAGTAGTGACACCGACTCTAGCCAAATAAGTCAGAAAAGATGAGAAGGAAAAACTGTCTGAGGCCTCCACCTCCACCGGTGGTTCCTGTTTTGGTGGTTGTCTCATTGTTGCTGTTGTCACTAGTGGACCTATTGTTAATTTCATTAACACCAAAGCAACTAAAACTGATTAACAATCCCTTCTGCTAGCTAAATGACCAATATGACAGAAGTTTAATTTGACTTGATTTTATACTCTGTTGTGTCCTTGGGCAAGACACTTCACCCGTTGCCTACTGATGGTGGTCAGAGGGCCCGGTGTCCGGAAGCCTCGCCTCTGTCAGTGCACCCCAGGGCAGCTGTGGCTACAATGTAGCTTGCTATCACCAGTGTGTGGATGGGTGGATGACTGTAATGTAAAGTGTTATATCAAATACAGGCCATTTACCCCCCTCCAACTTTGCAGTTTTGATTGAAATGTAAACTGTAAACTTGCTTTCTCAATAAACTATACTTTTGTTTGCACGTCATTTTGATCTTGAGTGTTTGAAACCACCCCCACATTCTCTGACAAATATGTATCCGTAAATGTGATTCATAAATAACCACAATAAGTTGTGCAGAAGGTGAAGTGTAATATGTTGAGCGTGCCACATTCCTTCATCATTAAGTCATGATTAAGGTTTTTTTTTTCTTGGTAACAAACAATCCTTTAACTTTAATAGAATTGAAATCTGGGGCAAACCATCTGGGCAACTGGGTGTGAATATGTTTTGTCCCATATTAACTTCAGTACTGTTAGGAAAAAATAAATTAGTATGCATGAACTTCACAGCTTTCATAAGGCGAGACTGTGTGAGTTTTTGTGCGTTAATAACCACACGCTCCCACCTCTTACAGCAGCATGTGTTATGTTATGTGGAACTGCACCTGTGCTAGGAGGCTAAATCAAGATTAGTGACAGCTTGATTCAGGGCGTGATGTGAAAGTGAGCAGCAGGTCATCTCAATGCACAGATTGCAACACACAGAGTTCTCCTTAATTAACCCCCACCCTACACACACACACACACACACACCCACACCCACACAATTACAGACTGTGATAAATGAAACCATTTATACATAGACTCTGGGATTCAGGACTTGTGAAATATGCGTGATAGAATGAGCAAAGACACAAAACAGAAAATGACATTTGCATGTTATAGGAAGTTCTATTGGAGTTCGCCCCTTAATGATAAGGTTTAACATCAGTTCCAGTTTAACTTTAAGCCTTTCATAACCCGCACATTTTTTTTAACATATGGAACAATCAAGGTAAGAAAATTGATTAAACTGAGTGTTTATCAACTCCGATGTATGATCAAGATGCTAGCATGTCTGGCTAATTAACTCCCAACCTACAACAGTGACAGGCTGATTTGACAGAACTAACAATGCACATACAGCTTTTTTTTTTTTTTTTTTTTTAAAAAAAAAAAACAAATACATTTTTTTTTTTTTTTTTTTTATTTTTCGGTG
>VUQR01000993.1:13549-27733 GCA_015108515.1 Hemichromis elongatus
AAAAAATCAAAAACACGTTTTTTTTTTTTTTTTTTTTTAAAAAACAAACACTACTAGCTAGTGTAGCTGCTCTTGTAGTGTGCGGTGATGTTCACAGAAAGGCAAGCTTATGATGACACTCCCGGGTCCCACACCCCCACTTTGTCCACTGTTTGCCAAGATAAATTGGATCGGATCAAAAACATACCATTTTGCGCTGCCTGTCTTTCATTCCTTTTATATATGCTGACAGCCTCCTGCAGCTTGCAGCATTCTATCTGGATGCCTTCGCCATTCTCCACTCCTTCCTTTCTGAAGAATTGTAAAATGTCATTACTTCAGGAGTTAAATAAATATTTACTATAATGCCATCCATTCATTTTCTTCCTGAAATTGAGGGGCGGTGGAGTGATTTTCAAAACATTTCTTTAACAAACGAAGCAATAACAAAACTATGAAAACACCTCATTGCATATAAAATTGGAAAACTGCATGCAAAGTAACAAAAGTAAAAGTACTTATTGTGCAGAAAAAATATCAAGATTATTGCTGTATAATGGCTAAGCTTGAACTGATTTGCTTTACATTCTGTTTAATCCTCTATAATGATTCATATTGTATGAAATCACATGTTTGTACTGTGGCTATCCTGTCAGGACCTAATAATTGATCATTTAATAATTTGATTTTGATGATAACAGTAATAACAATAATATTAATAATAATAAATAAATCACACCTTAAATTTAAAGCCTTGAACTGTATTTATGTATGTAATAATATTTTTTTTTAAAATGATGTATTAGCAAAAACAGTATTAGCAAAACATCTGGTTAAACTTTGGGCCGCCTGGTTCGTGTGGCTAATTGTGACCACAAGATGGCAATGATGGAAAACATGGATGCAAAAATTCAGATTTAAGAAAAGGAGAACGGGAGAGGAAGTTTGGAGATTATTTTAAACAGTAAGCACTGTTTGCAAATGAGTTTGGATCGACTGGAACTTCAAAGCTTAACTTGTATAATTTATTTTCATTTGTTTGTTTGTTGGCGGGGGTGGAGGGAGGGGTAAGTAAATACTGCATCTGTGCAAACTAACCACATTTATTATTCGCAGATTTACAGGGGAGCTATAAAAGGTCCTTGTCAGCAGCATGGACACTACTTTCTTCTGGCAATGAGAAGGGATGACACTTACACCTGCATTATTTGTAAGGGCTGCGATTCATCCAACTGCACAAAAGAAGCGCTGGAGTATCCAAGTCTTTGGAAAAACAGCACCATCTTCTTTGATCCACTTGTCCACTAAGCGCGAGGTCCAACAAGGCATGTCTCTCGGTTTCTTCGTAGCGTCTCCATTTAGTTGTGACATTCAATTTCAAAACAACAAAATATGGAGAGTCAGACTTCACTAAACAACAGGCTATGCCCATGTTTTATGTACAATCTGTGTGGAGCATTCATAGGCTATAAATCAGTGAACAGTGGACGTGATTTCAGCAACAGCCCTTGTGTCGTTCAATCTGGCTACTCTGGCTTACTGGGACACTTGAAGGAAGTGGGTAATATTTTATAACATTACCTGTGCTTTTCCTTTGACAAGTCAAAATGGCTGCTGTGAGAAAAGCCTATTATGCTCATCAATTAGGTTTGCGCATGCAGAGAGCTTAATGTTCCAGACATCCCACGTTTGTGCTTGGAGATTTGGCTAGTGCCCCAGTTCATGTGGCCACTGACTGTGATGCCAGATGAACATTACCCAGCACTCCCAGCCCCCTCCTACTTCCTCCACCCCATCGCTTGTTAAGAATTCTCTCCTGACTTATTATCCTTTGGGTGCATAGGAGAATTTGATGCATCGCACACTGTCATATAACAGGTAAAATATTTATTTTGCTGGTTTTGCACTTGGTTTCTGCTGTCAGGCAAGGCTGATGTATTATACAAAAGGTTCCACAGAAGCATTGCGTGGCAGTGTACAACAAAACACTTTATGTCTCAAAGTGAAATATGATATTGATTGATACTGTGGTTGTGTTCACCTGACAGTATGCCATAGGGCTGAATAGTTGAGGGCTTTTTCTGTCAAAAGAACAGCAACCCAGCGAGACAACAAATTCGACAAACGCAAACCTGCAACAACTCTAAAATAAACAGCTTTGCAAAACTAAACCCGAACATCCATTTACATCTCTAAAAAGGGTGTGTGTCTGACCGCTTATATAAATGCATCAGGTAAAGTTATTGAGCTGTGGCACAGTATCATATCTTCTTGTCAATGACCTCCTCAGTTGGTCGATTCACATATTCGGAGACAAATTTGCTATTAGCAATGCAAGTGTAACATCCAGTATACTCTACAGCCCATTTGCCACTACAGTGTTACGTGATGCATGGGTCTCTCCCAGCATGCAGCCAGTGAAAGCTTGGAGTTGAGCCCGGAAGATTCGATTCTGGGAGTACAGTTAAATCCAGTAAGCCATGCTGTGTCACCTTTCAACATTTTGTTTTGGATTTGGCAATACATGGCATATTTATAGTTAAACACCTTATAATGCCAAAACACAATATAGCAGCTGTTGTATTGTCGCAGCATTCACTTGAAACGATTTGATCTTTTTGCCATGAGGCTGGAATAATGCATTTAGGCTGCTCCATTGCCTGACCGGTGTTCCTTTCAGTGTTGACGCTGCAGGATTGTTGATCAATCCCAGTGACTAAATAATTAATCAGTCAAGTGCTGAGACATCTGGATTTAAACATTAAGATGATTTAACACGAGCCACCGAAGGTGTCATTCAAATTCATTTATAAGAGCAGTGTGTGGGCACTTTCACAGAAAGGCAAGCAGAGACTCCAAAAAGAAGAAAAAAGTAACAAGATTACCTGAAACTTATTTAATCAAACCTTTGTGTCATTTTGTGCTACCTGTCTTTTATTCTTTTATATATGCATCACTCTGCACAGATTTCTTGACCTTTCTGCACTCGTTTGTTGCTGAATACTTTTTTAGAACCAGTTTTTTATAGTAATATCCATTAGTAACAACACACTATGAAAATCCCTCACTACTAAACTGGCTGTAGCTCAGGTGCTAGAGTGCGTTGTAGAATGTGTTCTCCTGTCCATGTGTCAAAGTACAAAAAAAGAGGTTTTGAGGTTACAAAAAAAGGCCTTCACCTTCATTTTACAGAGTATATTATAATATATTAATAAAATAACAGAAGAATACAATTTAATTAACAGACATAATTTCAAAAGTCTGTTGTTGCGTTAGTAAAAGCATCTCGCTAAATTTAATCAACCATATGATTTGGAGCTGTTATCGCATCAAATTGTCTGTAGGGGCAATAGGAGGATTTGATGTCCTTTCTCCATCATCATGGCTTTCCTTGATAACTTGAATTAGTTATTAAAAATTCTTTACACGATATCTCCTCTACATCACACATGTTGGCCAAGGTTGTTAGTAAGACCAGTAGTTCACAACATGATAAGTACTTGCTAATGCTAGTTTTGTTTTCACACAACGCACGGATGTTAACTGATCTTGGGCAGTGAAGGTAGAGCCAGTGGCGCCTTGTCTTGCAGGCCAGTCTACTGTCTTTTCAGAGATAACAGGCCTATCCCCACTGCATATGGACAAACAACCCAGAAGACACATCGGCCTCTCAACCTGCTCAGCTGAAGGTTTTGTTAACAGAGAACAGACACATCTGTGAAACTGACATATTTCAGTGAAATCAGAGGTAAGCAGAGTCAAGCCTGCTTCCAGAGACAATGATCAACTGCAGCTACAAGATGGCAGTAATGTGAGGGATGGATTCAAAGAGGCAGTGAGATAATTGGACAGAAACAAAAGGAAACATTAATAGTAATGTTGAAAGGGCATTTAAGTGACTGTGACTGTTATGTAAAGAAACACTGTATTGAATAATCACATAAATCTGTCAAAAGAAGAGTTGATATAGCACTTAGATTTGGCAAAAAAAAAAAATCTAAATGAATTCAATAAATTTAATGGAGCAAATGTCTCCTTTGAAGAAAGCTATTAAAAACTGGTACTATGCATGACGAATGAAGAATGACTGCAGGAAGGATTTAATATCTAGTATGAGATTAACTCCTTCTCTTTGGTTGTTAATCGCGTTACTTATTGAAGGTGATTTTAAAAGCCATACAGTTTACTAATCCAGATGACCCTGGAAAATGTTTGTTGGATTAAATTTCTGTTGCATATTAACAAGATTAACAAGTTTTCAGTAATTAGACACATGCACACACACGCGTACTGTACATGGGATATATAGGATAGGATACACTGTAAACGCAGACACAGAATAGACAGCCAGTGCATGGAAGCACGATTCCACGTCTATAAATACATATTTAAATTCCAGGCAGAGTCTAAATTGTATAGTACCGCTGTGTTGAGGGGCTCAGAGCTGGAGATGGGAAATCCTGGTGCTGTCTTACAGTGCTTATCGATGGTGCTTATTCAGCACCCAGAGACCAGTAAATCAATGATCCTTTAACTGTTAATCAATCACATCTCACTGTTATTCTCATAAGACTACTGTAGCTTCATTACTGTTCAACAATTAACACTGCCAGGAGAGTGATTGGTACACTGAGTGCAATGATTAATGGGACTATACAATGGGAGGGGGGTCCAATGAATTCAAATTTAGATGCTAATTAATTATAGGATAGTCATTCATTGATGATCAGTTAAGGTTATAGTGGTTTATAGAATGAGGTTCAGTTGGTTGCTCCCAACCCATCTTAACATGACTTACACTGACGGCAGCAGGACAACATAAATATGTTAATTTTGGATATAATTAAACTTTGTGCTGACAGGGGAGGGGATTATTTCAGTGTTGCTTCACCTTGGAATTGCAATATTGCCTGATCGCTCCTTTTCAGTTCGGAAAATGTTCAAAGTCTGCTACAAATCATTGGGCCTGATAATTGCTGTTTGTTCCCTCTCATGCCTTTTATCAGAGGGGTTTTAAGTTATACCCTTGACTGTTGCATTTATTTTATATTAGTTAATTGTTCCTTTTCCAACCAACATGTGAATATAAGAGAATGCAGAAATAATCGAAGAATAGCAGGTAGTGGGAAAATGTTGAATTGTGTCCCAAAAATGCGATGACTCAAGACAAGATCACAGCACCTCCTACACACTGTTGTCCAACATGGAACACTTACATAGGCAATTTCAAGTACAATGACTAGATATAATCCTACCTCGGTGAAACAGCGCTATTCTATCTTTTCTCAGCTATTTATTTAGGCATTTCTGCAGCATGTTTTTGTCCCTCACTGAGATGAGCATTACATCGAGTGGGAGAATGATCTGATAACAAAACAGCCAATAAATTATCTTAAGTATCACATCATCTGTCATGTGTTACAGCATTGAGTGAGACTTTATCTGTTTTTTGGACAGAGGGCTGTGGACTACAACACTGTGAAGTCAATAAGTCTGGCTCTGTCTTCATATCCTTTTGCATCCAGCCTCAGTCTATTGGCACACTGAGAACTCAATTTTTGCACATTTGCATCCGTTCCCTGCCAAAGTGCCCATCACAGGGGAACCTGTGGCCACACTTCGAACAAAAAAAGTGAATGCTGATTACATTTTAATAGAATAACCTCCAGTAACACTGGAAAGTCATGCAAAGGGAAACATAGAAGTGAACCATATATCAGCTTTATTAGAATGCAGTGACCTACTATATTCTGACATTTTTGCAGTTGTTTATTTCATACAATAATGAACCATCAATGTAAAGCTGAAAAACTGAGCGCATTAGGGAATGTTTATAGTCTGCAGCTGGGTTTATACTCGCCAGAATCTTGTCAGTTGCTGAATCCAGAAATACAATAATGTGTAGTGGCTCGAACTGTGGGTGAAGCTCAGGCAGGGAGCAGGTGCAACAGATGAATATAATAACTCTGTTACTTTAAACAGAAAACCATCAAAACTTGGTTTTGAAAGTTTAGCTTTTCTCAGTAACATTAAATATTTAAGACTAAGTAAGCAACAGTAAGTTACAGGTAAGGTGGGACACATTTTAATTCCAAAGTCATGTGCTAACAGTGAAAGACTTGGAGCTGCTTTGTGCATCTGTTCTTGATTCTCACTCTCCAGTTAACCTGGCAGAGGAATTTCAGATCTTTTCTCCAAAAACTATCACAACTCTCAGTGTCGCAGTGTGGATGTGGAAAAGAGAGGACCCAAACGCAGGACTCACAGTGAAGGATACGGGTGTTTATTGGAATGACAGGATGAATGGATGATCAGAACGGGGAAGAAGACTGACTGGCTGAGTGACTGACTGGCTGAACTGAACAGAAAAGCACACATGCGGAATAGACGGCAACAACAACATGAATGGCAAGACGCTGAACAGAGAGAAATTGATGGTTTAAATACACCGGCTAATGACGATGATTAGGGACCGGTGAGAACACAGGTGAACATAATCTGATACATAGGAAGTAGAACTAGAACTAATGCACCGAGACAGAGGGCTGGCACGGTGAAGCAGGAAGCATGAATGTGGAAAATCAACTGAACATGAATAAACTGAAAACACTGGGTCAACGACCCAAGATCCTCTTGGGGGATCTAACATATCGTACCTACAATATTGTACAAAAGTAATGTTAGGGTGACACCATAAAAACAGTACAAAGATCAGTGACATCTGATAACTTTAGATAAATAGAATAAACCTTTATTATCCCACGAATGAGAAATTTGGGTGTTACACAGCTCTTATAGCAGGAGGAACATAGAGAAAAAGACACAAAGTAAACATACATACCATACACATACCAAAAGTCAAACAGATAAAAAATGTACAGAGAACATATTACTATTGTTCAGTGTTAGGGAGAGCTAATCTACCAGACCCATTGTAAAGGCTTTTGTATCCGGGAAGCTAATAACTTTAAGGATTTAATAATGGTTTTTGACCTGTAATGAATGTTTAATAGGAATTCTTTATCTGGTGAAGACATGGATGAATAATATTGTTGGCATGTTAATGAATGTGAAAAACCATCATTCATATAAAGATTTTGTAGAGCAAAACAAGACAAAGAACGCACTGACTCATTACGTACAGCGGCAAAAAAAACCAACAACCCGTAAACACATTCTAAAATATCTGAGATGGATTTATTCTTCTTGTTCAATTTTTATTTCTATTTCTTTAAAAAACTTTGCGTAAGCAAGGAACTTCATTACATTATTGCCGAATAGCATTACACAATGGAAATTCCCAAGGACCTTTGGGAATTTTGTCCCTAATCTTCAGCTTTTTAACCACTGTCTCGTATTTTGAAACAAACGATAGTCAAAAGGAAACTAATTTCCCGCGAATAGCTTGGAGAAAGGACTAACCTTGTCAAAATGAAACAGCTGTTTAAAATCTGATTATTCTCGCTGTGTTTATCTCACATATTCTGCAACAACGAGGCTGGTTTGTACATTGCTTCGATGGCAGAGAGCCTGCTCCCAGTATTGCTTTACCACAGGCCCCTGTGGAGTCTGAACACCCTTTTATCCCTTTGCCTCAAGTCGCAATCAGATAATTGTTTCTCAGAGCAACCATTTGAGACTGCAAAACCATGTAATCCCCAGTGCTGCTCTAATGGTGCTACAATAGCGGGAGACTGCTAGAAACTCCTTGGGTCTCATTGTGAGCTCGTTGCTGAAAAGAAATGCCTTTCAGGATTGTTTAGGTGTGGATAGGAACCGCAGATACTTAAGTCACAGTGAACTTTCACAAAGATGAGGTGCATTTTGAAAAGTTGCACTTCCTTTCAGTCCCAAAGGATGCATCTGTTGAAGAAGGGATGTTTAAGTGGCAGCTTGCTGTTGCTATACTACCTCGAAACTGTACTAAAAAACCCAGTGCTTTTGTTTGTCTTTTTTTTTTTTGTTTTTTTTTTGCATCATGCACAAGAGACTCCCCCTGGCAATTATCATGACAGTATTACCTGTCAGCTCCCTGGCACTGTCACTATACTGTACCGTTGTTGTATGAATTTTCTACTCAACCAAAACAGTTTTGTTGATGTGTGGGCTGCTTTAAAAGATGCAGCGGCAGCACTGTTGCAGATAAAGCACTAGAATCCACCGGAAATATTGCAGCGTTTCACAAGGAGCGGTAGCTGAAATAGTGAAAATCTGTGAAAAGAAAGAACTGAAGAAAAGAAAAAGAACGGGAGAACCTTTAGATTGACCTTTGGAGACAGACACTGTGAAATCACAGCCTTGGCATTTCAACTAAGCCAAATTATATTTAGAACTGAAATGACTAATTGCAAAAGAGAGCTCCAATTCCCACCTCTCATTATTTATTTCAGCTATATCATTAGTCAGAGCTTAAAAAAAAGAAAAGAAAAGAATGAAATGTATCGTCAAATTTTTGCCCTTCTTCTGTAAGACGTAACTTCCGCAATATATCCTTTGTAATGGCAGGTTATCGCTCCCTGAATGGCACTATTCGATGATATAGTAGAAAAGGGAACAGTGGGAGTTTGCATTCAGGTGTAATTTTCCATCTGTGCTCTGGTAAGGTGAACGGTCTATTTATAAGCCAGACTGAACATATTGGCTATTTTTCAGCTTTTATTTATTTATTAATTCATTTATTTTTTATTTTACTTTTTAAAGCGTTTTTTATTCCCAGCGGGTAATCAATTTTTCATAGAAGGTTTTAGTCAGAGGCTGTAATGTTTTTAAAAGCAGAAAAGGACAAAAAGCTTTCCTGCTGATTGCTTTTGTTTTTCTAATTCAAAAGAAGAAAATTTGCTGACTACTTCCAGAACAAATATATGATGATAAGTGTTAGTGCTCTTTCTTGCCTCACAAATCAATATGTATGCTATTGGAACTTACAGCTAAAACTGTCCCTCCCCATGCAGCGAGGTAAGTTTGCCCTCTGTGTCGATCTTTCGAAGATTGTGAGCTTGTCAGGGCTGCACAGCCAGTACAACAGGCTGGCGGAGGCTGAGTGGCTTTCCCAAAAGGTCATATTTATTTACAATTACACAAAAACAGGCAACTATGAAACACAGCTATACGTGAGTTCAGTGATGGTGACTATGGTACTGCACAGGCAGGTGATCTGGATACCAGGTGCTGGGTTCTGAAACAGAGGAGACAGGTGTCAGGTGGTTTTCAGGAGGGAGGACGAGTGAACAGGTGGCAATGAGTCTCTGCTTTACTTGTGAGCAGGTTGGAGGAAATGTGGGGGGAAAAGTGCCGGCGGGCTCCAGGTGAGTGTTCGTATGGTTACGATCCAGAGTGTCCGGAGTTCCAGGAAGCTTCAAGTCCAGAGGGGACGGCAGGAGGGCAGGCAGGTGGAGCAGGTAACCAGAATGGCAAGTGTCCAGTGGAGAACAGGTAGGTGACACACTGGCTTGCCTCTCTCTTTTACTGATGCAGTAAAAGAGTTTAAGTGTTTTATTGAGTTGCTAGGTTGGGGAGAGTAACTACAAACTAAACACAACTTGAAGACCGGCACTAACTAAGGTTAGCAGACGTTCTGGCGACGACTCGTTGAGAGCGCCAGTCTTAAATACTGCCAGATGAATTACCAACAGGTGTGGAGAATAGGCAGGCACATGAGGCTCCACCCGCGGGGGGCAACACTAGCGCTGTCAGAGAAACACAGCCACTCACGCAGACTACTTGTTTTATTTTCATTTTTTTTTTTTTGCTCATGCAGCAGAACAAAGCCTTAGTGGCATGCTGAAGCAGAATGCCTCCAAAGTCAACACTGTGTAGAAATCAGCCAAGGCCGCCACCTGCAGCCCCGAAGGTGTCGGTCTGTCTAACAGCAATGATAAGCCATGCAGTGCTTTGTGCTTGTCTCCAAGGTGTCAGTCATGTTAGCAAAAAAAACCTCTTGGTTTTCATTGAGTCTTACTCCCAGCGCTGAAAGCCTCGCGGCCTTTGCCTGCGAGGTCAGGAGACAGATGCTTTGTGCACGGAGCCAGCTCTGACTCAAAAGTACAAAATCAAATAAGTTTAGAAACCTAAGCTGTGAAAGAATGTGCAATATGCTGTGTAACGTTTTATATTGATCTGATCTGATACGCAGATTGGCTCCTTTTGACGACAAAGACATGGCACAGTTGCTTATTGCTTTCAGTCATTTTAGGTTCATTAATGTGTTGTGAATTTGGTAGAAGTGTCTGTCTGAGCTTCCGAGGATCCAGGGAGAGCAAGAATGATGTGAAACAAGAGCCATTAGAGAGAACTTGATTTAAGGTGTGGGAAGAAACAGTGAAACATTGAAGTGGTACTTGGTAGAGATCAGCTTTATTAAATATGTGAGGAGAGCAGTGTTGGTTGTAATGGGTTGTAAAGTAAGTGTAGACACTAAATAATTGTACTCAGTTACTCAGTTGATTTGACAGTTGACTTTAAAGATTAAAGACGAAGATTCAATTTTTTTATATAAAGCCAAATATTGTTTGTCATACGCAAGTGATAAGATCAGTCCACAATTGTCTACTCTTCATTATGGCGATGTGGCTTTTTTATTGGCATTTTTGCTTTAATTAAAACAGTGAAGACAGAGAAACACACGCAACAAATAGCCACCGGTAACATGAACCCTGAACGCTGCTCTCTTACCACGCAGCATGTGGCCACCTACTCACCCATTGAGCTAAACGGCTAAAGAGCTAAACCTGCTCAGTGTACCGACATGTCAACGAGGTACGTTAAAGGTAAGCTCAACTATACAATCACCAGTTGTTGTCATTCAAAGACAATAACAAAAGAGTATTTGTCCTCAAACTGTGGAAACTGGTACAGTTTTTTTTAAAAATTCCTTTGTGGTGATAAGTGTGATTACTGCCTGGTGTATGTTCCTAGGCAACAATTTTTCAAATGATTGAAGCACGACATTTAAGCACTGCACAAGAATCAAATGGCATTTACAGAGGAAAAAGATGAAAGTGGAAGACTTTGCCACCATAGGCTAAGTGTTACATCCTGAGTGCTGTGTGTGGCTAGATTTTTGGCAAAGAAAAAACTTGTCTTTGCTTTAGGAGCTACCGACTTTTTCCCCCCCCAAACTGCACCAAGAACATAGCTTGAAACTAGTGCAGTGACTGCCTAAGAATAACTATTAAAAAAAATAACAGGGAGAGGCAAACAGTTATAGAATAAAGGCTCAATAGCTATAAAGTGAATTTTAGGGGGTTCTAGACTTCTCTCGATTCACCAGCTATCAGAATCATCCGAGTTTTAATGAAACAAATTTCCAAAAACAAAGGGTTGAATAAGTAGTATAGTATATTTATATGTAAGGGAATAAGACAGACATCATGCTTAGGTTGTGGTGTACCCGAGGGATGCTCAGTAGTGCAGATGGCCAAGTTAAAGATGGAGTAGTGAAGTTCCATCTTCTCACTTAAAATATAAAAAAAAAAACCTGTTATACTCTAACAACCAACCAGACTAACTACAACCTCCGAGACACTTTTTAAAAACTGGCTTCCTTATGTGATCTGATGCAAAGTAAACAGAAAAAGAAGCAGGAAAACAATTTTTGAAAGCATTTTTTTTTCCCCACATCAAAAGAACGAATTCAACTTACAAGTTGCACTTTAACCATCTGTTTCTGTCAAGTTGTTGCAGCAAAACGAGTCTTTAATTTGTACTGTGACTGTGAATGCCACTTTGTGTGGGCTATGATTTGTATCACTTGCAAATGGCAACAGCACTATAGCAGCCTGTGATTTATAACACAGAAACATCTTGCGATGAAAGCGGCGACAACACCGACGACGCTGCACTATACCAACATTTGATCAGAAGTGTGGAGGCTCGGAAATGTGTATTTGGAGTCTCATGTGGGTGTGATATTTGAAAATCCCACTAAAGAAAGCGAGTTAGTGTTGTGCTTGCTATTCCTTCCAAGGACGCATTTTTATTCAAATACATATCCCATCAGAGGCGATGATATTCAAATGCAAACTTGATCATCATCGCACAGTATGCAAGCAGCACGCAACCATCGTGAACATATCCAGATTCACACGTGTTTTCTGTTTGTTTGTTTGTTTGTTTTTTGTATCAGACCTGCAGACTGCATGTTTACATGAGCTGTGCTTGATAATAAAACTCATATCTCTGCTGCTGATTCATCCAGCATACTCCTTTGTGGCTGTGTGAGATACAAAGGAATCGTACCACGCAAATCTTTCAGAAAAGATATGACAAATGACAAAGTGGTGTAGGCATGGTAGGTGCTTTCGGTGCTTATAATGATCCATATCTAGTCTCTCTACTGCTTATTCTGTACATCTCCTCACATTTTCTGGGGAAAGCTTGAAAACAAATGTACAATAAACAGAAAATAAAACCACTTTATGCTACCTTACACTTAATTCCCTGCCATCCAGCCTAAATTGGAAAGCCTCTTCCTCTATTTCAGCTTTCACTGCCAATTCATGTGCAGAGATCAGAAGCATATCTGGGCCCAGCTCTGCGGGTTAAGATTGTCGTCCAGGCCTGCCGAGCTCATCCCCGGCCAGGCTCCTTGTTGTATTGGAGGAATAATGAGCAGAGTCTCGGCTGATGCTGTGGGCGTGCCAGAGGCAAATATGTCCTCCATGTGTCTCTCCAAGCATAAACACAGCAAACAGGGAGACTCCAAAAGTTTACCAAGCGCACTGGGGGAACACGGACAAAAGGGAATATGATTAAATACAGTTGTTGAGAAATGTTACTTTACAGCAAGAAGCAATGACTTCAGTATACACTGTTTAACTGAGATGCAACGTACACTACACTGACGGGGAAGTGAATACTGCTATATTCAGTGTTACGGTGAATATTATGGATGTGTGGTGCAGTGGGGACCCAAATGCAAGGACAGAGAGATGCAGAGGTGGAGTATAAATATAAAGTGAGCTGTTTATTTAGACTGTTAAGTACATCAAACTGAAAACAACATGATGACTACTAGAACTCCAGGAATACCAGGGAAGTATTAGGAAGGAGCTGGGAACAAATCAGAGAGGAGGCAAGGTACGTAAAACTAAATACAAAGAGATGGAGACTTAACAAGAAGCACAGGGCAGGCAGGATGAAACTATAATTGTGAACAGCAACTGGACTGCTAGCAGAGAATATCTGTTACAAGAAATATAAAGACAGGACCCAAGAATAACAAAACAGGCACAAAACCCTGTGTGCGTGACACACATATTGTAACAAAGCTACCTTTTGAGGCTGGATTTACAGTGAGGAAGGCCCATATAGCTCTAAGGCCATGACAATCACTGGCATGTCAACCCTTCTCACAGCACAAACAATCGCTCTCCTGTCTTATGACAACTGGCAGCCTTAAATGCTCTCAGCTGTTAAAGACTAAACCATTATTTTACCTCTCCAAATTCTAACCTTCCACCATCATTGTACAATACACACATACATTTTACCTTTTTCAAAGGATTAAATGTTTTATATTTTAACTTTACACCTCAACAACTATTATGAAAACACCAGATACCCCATGCACAGCGATTCCCCACACTCCCTTAACCCATGGCCTCTCCAGGAACCTTTGAATGGCGTCTGGACCCCTGGGGAAGCATTTGCCCAAACCAGTGATGTGCGGTGAGGTTCATGGCTGGTGAGGCACTGACGTCATCACAGTCAGATTTACAAACATATGAACCCTACAGAGTAGCTTATTCACCATTTCATTGGCAACAGTTAACGTGTTTTGTTTAAAATTTCATATCAGCATTCTTTACATGTACAAACTAACATAGAAAATAATAACTTAAAAAAACGTTATCGTCATACCTTTACTTATAAATGAAGTCCTGCTTCGATTGAAAGTCCAGTTTAGAAAATTCTTTCAGTTTAGATATGTAATCTAACATTTTGAAAATAAGGCCAAGCAACAGGAAAAAATAACTGGATGGCTGCACTTCACTTGCTAACTGTTTACAGCTGTCACAGTGACAGCTGCAGAATAATAGAATTAGTGACAGTGTCACTAATTCTATTATTCTGCAGCCGAGGAGTCGTAATAAGAATCCCTGGGATCACCAGCGCCCCCTGCCATGAGGCAGGAGAACTGCGTGCCTCACCTAGTGCGTCTCTTCGCAGCAGTTTTATGATCGCTCAGCACAAGAATACACAGTT
>VUQR01000994.1:21634-32040 GCA_015108515.1 Hemichromis elongatus
ACACAAAAGCGGTCAAAACCAATTTACCCTTTCCGGCCAAAAACACACGCACCGGTATCTCATTTCCTCCTTTATAAATGGGAGTACTGATTGGCTTCCACAAAACTATTCTGCTAAGTCCAGGATAAAAATAGTAAAAAGAATATATTGAGAAGAACATATTGAGATGGCGACCCATCTCACTATTGGTGGGACGCATGCATTATGGGATTGTTGCTAAAACTCCTTGTGAGTATCTTTGGGATCTATTTATCCAGCCACCCTTTTTCTGGCTCTTTCTGGGGCTTTCATTGGGCCACTCCCAGCTCATCTAGGAGACACCAAGACGTTCCAAAGCCAGTCAAGAGATGTAATCTCTCCAGTGTGTCCTGTGTCTGCACCTGGTCTACCAGGTCTCATTCTGGTAGACCAGGTGCAGAACACTTCACTTAGGTCACATGACCTAATTAAATGCCTGAACCACTTCAGCTGGCTCGTTTTGTTATGGTGGCGTAGTTATGGGACTCTGGACTTCCTATATGACTGAACTCCTCAGAGTAAGAGACAGCCCAGCCGCCCTCTGGAGGAAGGTTATTTACACTTCTTGGATCAGCAGTTTCATTCTTTTAGTCATGTCCTAGAGCTTGTGACCAGAGGATAGGAACATAGATTATATATAGATAAAACTTGATGATTATGGCAGGGATGGGCACCCCACCAGAGGTTTGGGGGACAGTCCAGGGAGGCTGGCAGGGCTGCTGGGACTGATTTTCTAATCACGTGAACCTTATTTTAGTAGCCAGCTGGAACTGGAGGGGTAAAACAAACTCAAACGAGCTGGAGACTCAGTGACTTAAAAGTGGCAGTATCACAGAAGTGTGATTTAGTGCATGTACATTGGATACGTTGTAACAGTGGTGACGTAACCCAGGGAGGCGCAGTGCAGCCTCCATCTGAGCCTTCTGGCACAGATGGTGGTGGAGCTTGTAACCATACACCAGGAGCAGGCAGTGATGCATTATGGGCAGCTAAAGAACAATAAATGGACTGATTCTTATATAGTGCTTTTCTACTCTCAAAGCTCTGCATACAGCATACCTCATTCACACAAGCACTTCTAAACTCAAGTGCAAGCTAACTAGCATTCACACACATTCACACTCCAATGAATGCATCAGTGGGCAACTTGGGGATAGTATCTTGCCCAAGGATATTTGGCATACAGACTGGGGAAGCCAAGGATCGAACTACCAACCTTCCAATCAGTAGGTGATCTGCTCGACCACCTGAGCCACAGCCACCCAGCTGCAGGTCTAGACCAAGCGCCAGATGCAGGTGCTAGAGCAGATGGTCACTCGGTCTGGATCCTCTTCAGAGCTGGTGCTGCTCTTCTCTATAGTGACAATGCACTGAATTGGGAAGGAGGATGATCCTCAGGCATTCCTAGAGATGATGCAGGTGACAGCAGAAGCATACCATTGGCCCCTTGTGGAGTGGTCACTGCACTTGTTGCTGCTGCTGTGGGGCAAAGCCCAGCCTGCAGCCAGCTTTGCGAGGGTGCTCTACTGAATCCTTAAGGTAATTATGGAGTCACTGGGCCTCTGCAACCGGATGGCGGTGTATGATTGCACCTTTGCATTTGTCATCCACGTCTGAAATAGGTCATCCTCAAGCAATTTGTAGAGGAACTCTCCAGTGAGACAGCCCAGTGGGTCCGCTGCCATCAGCAGGCAAGCTTAGAGGCAGCACTAACACTGCAGAGTATCAGCTGGTGGCGCCGGTCCCTGACCTGAGGAGGAGGATCCCCAGCTCCACTCCAGTTTTGTTGATTGTTGAGCAGCTGCAATGACTGCAGGTGACTAACTTTCTTTCTGCTGTTTCTCTAAGCTAAATTTGCCATTCTTGACTTGCAGGGAGCTATGCAAATGCTGAGGCAGGAGTGCTGGAGGGTCGTGTGGCTGGGACACCTATCTTAGGAGTGCCCTCTGATGGAGGTGGGACAGGTGTCCGTGTCGCCGTCAAGGGCCTTCTTGGAAGGTCCACTGGCTCCAGCATTTCACTCCATGGGAGATTTCCCACTAGAGTATTCTTGAGACAATACTCCACACTCAGTCTTTGACCAGGTGAAAATTGATAGTCAAATGGTATGCTCTCAGGAAGCACTGACCACCCATATTTTGTGGATGGTGAGAGACAGACTGTATACCAAAAGTACCATTGTGCTCATTACCATTAGTTGAGCACAACGGGATTTTTTCCAGTTGAGTTATTGTTCAGCCAGAAGCTGTGGGTTCCAGCCTGGTTAAGAATGAAATCCAAAACATTCTGGACCACATTAGGGAGATTGTCAATTGAGACTTTGCTCCAGGCTGTACAACAGAGAGGTTTATGCTCATACAATTTTCACCAGGAGACAAAGTGCATATATTGCTCCTTTTATCCAGTTCAAAGTTACTCGGAAAGTTAAAAGGACCTGTTTTTGTCACATGGTGAGGTGACAATGAAGTGGTGCAGTCAGACAGAAGAGGAGGCGAGCAGATATACCGCCTCAACCTCCTCGATGCATGGAGAGAGGCTGAAACCACTTCTGTGGAGAGTCTGGTTCAGGAAAGAGATGAGTTGAGGCTGGAGGTGCAAAATGATAATCATCTCACCCCAGCTCAGAGAGCAGATGATGCTGTACTGCAACAGCATTTTGCAGATGTGTTCTCCCCCCGCCTGATCACACCATTCTCATAGAGCACCATGTTGAAACAGGACAGGGTACATGAAACTATATACAATAAAGAAAGAACACAAGACTGCTTCAAAGTATAACAGGAAACATGATAAAAAAATACAATAATCAGTGAGATAAAACTAAAAAACACATGACACAGTGTCGCAGACCCAGTAACATGACACACGTTCCTGGAATCACGGAGCCAGGTGGGGCTCATGGCCAACCCGAAGAAGTCTTCAGTTGCACGGAGGGAGGGACAATATCTGGGTAACAACGGCATCTGACGCACCTGCCAGCCACCCAGGTGGACAATTGCATCCACAGATGGACAAAGTTACAACCATCACATACCAGGACCAGAACTACCAAAAGTAGTGAGGTGGTTCTGGGGCTGGCTGGCAATTGACAGGCAATTGACAGGGTAAAAAACACCTGTCCAACACCACTAACTTTTCCTTCCCTTTTATTCTGCAGATGGATGCCTTAAACAGAGGGTTGTGTTTTGTCCTGGCAGGTAAGGGTGGTTGACCTCCCTGTTTTTGACATCATGTGTCTGAAAGAGAGGCCAGATTTAGCACAGTGGAGTGTCTGGCAAACCAGTGGGTGGTCAACTCTCTTCATGATTACTTACCCCCATCCACCCTCAGTTAAGACACTGCATGAAGGATACCACCTGCATCACCTGGTGGTAACTGGCCTTCCAGCCATTTAAATTCAAAGTAGTCCATAGGCTGGGGGCACCAATGGTCATGGCTGATTTCCTCTCCCACAGAGGGGGAGCTAAGCAGATAGCTCTCCGACCTCAGTTGGTTGGTGGATATATGTTGCAGAGATGTAGTGTACAGACAATCCAATAATCCAAGGTGACATCAATGATGATTGTCCAAAGCCTAACATCAAGAGATGTTTTCTCTACAAACTTTATTTTGGAGAATCCAGTGGCTAGCAGGAGCGGACTGGTTGAAAACCATTAAGGTAATCTGAAATCTGAAAGATTATTTAATACAGTGGGTCAGTAAAGTGATGCAGTTTTTGCAGGTTTTCGGAAAGTGCACTGGGTCAGCATGTTATTTCTCCAATGTGGTTTGAGAGAATTGCATTCATGGTATTATTTCTTCTGTATGGTAGATGCATTGTCTTGAAGAAGGTGGACTAGATGAAAGCAAAGAATGTGATAAATATAATTAGGATTCAAACAGAAAAGCAGTTCAATTGAATTACTGTTGAAGTTACAGAGTAAATCAACAGACTCAGGTTACTGGTAGGGTATTAGAAAGAAGTTAGAACTGCTTGGGTGGGGCAATGTTTTCAAAGTTGTTAACTAAACAACGGAGCATGGCGACGGAGCAGGTCCAGAGGCCGGCCATGATGGCGATGATGTCCATCCAGTGGCCTGGAAGGCGGCTGGCGATGTGCAGGTGCTGAACGTGGACTGGATGGTGGCGTGGCAACCGCAGGACCAGGCAAGGCAGGACCAGGCGAGGTAGGACCAGGCGAGGGTGCTGCAGGTGACGGCGTGGGAGCCGCAGATGGTGGTGCTGCAGGCAACGAAGGCTGGACAGGCCACGAAGTACTGGATTGGCTCAGTCGAGCTTCCAGGGGAAGCAGATGCAGGGCCAGAAGGTGGTGAGAGCCCTGGCTGAATACTGAGGACTGAACTAAGGGCGACAGAGGTGCAAGAGGCTGAACTAACGGCTGATCTGCTGCTGATCAGGTGCTAACGGGAAGCTACAGGGAGCAGAGCTGCTAGAGACGGAGGTAATGGTTGAGCTAAGCCACCCCAGACCACAATCCCCAGGGGAGCTGGCCAGTAGCTATGCCAAAATGCCCAGTCAGAGCGTCCAAGCGTTGAGCAGCAGGGGGAGCGACAGGGAGGGGTCCCCCCCACCCTCAATGACAATACACAAGCACCAAGGCTCACCGAGTTCAAACAGACCCGTGCCCCCCAGAGTCAGATGCAACCATGGGTTGCAGTCAACCCACCCCTAGATCACCAGCCAGTATTCAAGAAACTTACTGTTGCTGACTCCATATTTTGATACAAGTTCCTTAAATGAAATAAAGTTTCCATCTTAAATAACCGTTTCCGCCTTTTTGTGCCATGGCGGAAAATTATTTTTTTTCTGACAGATATCTGGATTGTTGCAAATGGGTCTTGGTTTACATGGGATAAGTGACGAGTTTATTATTTTAAAAGACCGCCACCAGGCTTTCAGAGGTGTTTATATTAAGACGCAGGTGAGAGAAGCAAGGTAAGAGCTGTGGCTGTGAAGCTGTTGAGAGATCCAGCGTCCAGAAGGAGATGATTACAGTCAAGGTTTGAGTGTAATCATCTCCTGGTAGATAACTGAGAACAACAGAACACAAGATAAGTCGTAGCAGTTTACTATGAATCACACAGAAGCTGTGGGGGGCCACACTAACTGTGGTTTAGCTGAAGATTTGGTGGGGAGTGATTGAGAACACTGGACTTATACACCGACAGTTTGATTAGCAGTAGGTGTGCATAGCACATAGGAACGTAGTGGCTCCTCTTACAGGTGGAAGTGGCGGCTCCATGGAAAAACACAGGCACTCACCCAGGCCATGACAACTTTCTAGGATTTGGGGTTAGTCTCAGCCTCTCTCTCCTTCAAACAATGTCAAGACAAGAAAAGAAAAGAGAGACATGGACTTTAAAAGAGGTGCGTGTCTTGTGATGCCAGTTGATCTTTCATTTGGTCATTCAAGGCTTTAAAAAAAACCTGTAATGCATAACCGGGCCAACTGTTGCCATGATGTGAAAGTCAAAAACAAAGTAAGATCCCCCTGATATAGATTTAATATCCTATTAGCTGAGCTGCTCTCAGAAGCTGGGTGAGTGAAGGTCTTCTTCAGGTCATTTAGAAACTCATCATATGGAAAATCTGAAAACAGCTGTGGTCCATGCCAAGGCTGCTCCCCTCATACTTACAACATAGGAGAGTTTAGCAGCAGCATCTGGGAGGAAGCGAGGCAATGGGCCGATCGCCAACAAGTATTGCAATAAAAACCTACGACAGCAACACAATGGGAACGCGGGTCCGGTGTAGGATTGGCCGCAGAGAGAGGCTGAGTAACCAGCTTAGGAGCGAAGCCGCAAGCCTGATCAGTGGGGGGAGACAGCCCAGGGGGACCTGCAACAGTCCCAGGATAGATCTCCTGAGAGAATCTGCCCCTGTTAGTCATGAATGAATTTATATTGCTGTACAAAAAAATTGCAGGGACTGCTCATGTTCGCCGATTATGATGCCCAGCTTTGAAATAGCGGTTCAAATTGGGTCTGCTGTCATTCTGGCCTGGTTGTACTGTCACGGACCATGAGGCCGATACGTGGGCAGGACCCAAAAGACAACTCAATGAACAACTTTTTATTTGTCCCAGGGGATAAGCTGGGGTAGTGGGCTGAGGGGAGAGTCTTAGGCGTCATAGCCACTGGAAGCAGAGGAAGAGAGAGTGGTTAAAGCCAGGTGACGGCGCTTAGCGCTCGCGTTGGAAGGACTGAGGCCTTGGGAGGGAGTCTCTGAGAGGCGGACAAAATGTAACTGCACCTGAGACAGGTAACCACCATGAGGCAGTAGACGGTCTGGCAGAGATTGGAACTCAGCACTGGTCTTAAGTAATGGATGGCTGATTGCTATTGGATGGCTTGCAGGTGAGAACTGGAAACCACGCCCCAATGGCCGGACCTGGATGGCAGTGCCACAGTGGAAAAAACCCTTACACACACAGACCATGACAGATAATTGATGTGTACACAGAGTCAAGCATGGGTTTCAGTCTTCATGTAAAGCTGTGGAGACAAGTGATGAATTTATTTTCCCTGTAATCTGATTCTTGGAACAAACATGGAACGATTGTTTTTTATACCACTTTTCACAATAAATGTGTTGCTTTATTGCTGAGTCAAAAATCCAGAGATGAGTGTGCACTGTACCATGTTGAGGTTGAAGATGAACTAGGAGGATTTTTAACAGACTCAGTGAAGCAGGACCTGGCAAATCTTTATTAGTAGGACAGGAATGATTTAGGGCTTTCAGAAAGCCTATTGTTCACATGCCAGGTGTTTGAAAACACTCACTAACAAACAGACAATAAGTTACCACACTGTCTTTACCTTTCATCACATCTGCCCCTGCCTACAGCCTGTCTTCCCTCCTCTGACCTGTATTCTTGCTCCTCTACTTGTTCTCCTGCTTCTCCTCCCACTTGTGCCCTGAAGGCGCGGGTCAGCCTGTGGTCCTGTTCTTCCTCCAACTGTAATACATTAGGAGGATTAACATTCCTACAGTAAGCCTTTGCAGTGCCGACCCGACCTATCTAGCTTTCCTGTTCTCTTCTGCAGCCCCTCCAGCTTGTGCTGTCTTGCATGTAATTTCCTGTTTGCCTTAAAACTCCCCCCACCATCCTGATAATGGACGCCAATATGCATGCCTGGCACACAGCTTGATGAGATACTGTGAGTTTGTGTTCCAGACACATTGTCAGCTTACAGCACGGGTTCTCCTCAGGTTCAGTTTATTATTGCTCTTTAACATTGTCACTATTCAGACTCTATGTCGTCTCCTGTAATTAGTAGATATGTTGAAAATAATTCCTAAAACAGGACAATCATGCTTTTTAGTGTTGTGATAAACCATGGGGCTTATGTCAGTTACGTTTTAAATGCTGCTGTAAAGAAAGACACAGAAAAACAAACCAACGACACTGACACAACGGTAGTGTACATTTATACAATAAGTAAATTTAATGAGAAAACAATAACACATTTTATAGATTTTGGTCAAAGGCTGTAGTTCTTCTCTCTAAGCCCACCATTTCCTATTACAATAGCTGAGTACTGTTGCTTTTATCAGTGATAAAAATGCTTGATCATTGAACTACAGATGATCAATATGATAAATAATAAATAAAAAATAAATAAGCCTTTGTAGAACCTGAAATGCCACTTTATAAGGATACTCACTTATATCTGTCTGTATACATCAATACTTGGTTTGGAGAACTTACATGTTTGCAACCTTTTTCACTGAATATCTACTTTCTCTTTCACAAGTTGTGCTTTTAGGTTTATGCACTAAAAACTATTTGGTTATTTTTAGGTAAAGAGCATGGTTTGGGTTAAAAAATCCTATGCAATGATGATTGGAAAATGCTGTATGTGTGTGCAAATAACACACATACACACTCTCTCTGACTGTGGACTTAGCCTTGTATAAAACCAGTCCCAGGCACCTCTAATTGGGCGATATTTATCCAGGAGCCCAGGAGAGCAGAGTGCATGCAGGGCTGTTTTCACAAGGGATTAACCCAGGTCCAAATCCAAACACTCCTCACAGAGAAAAACCCAACAGTCTCATATCATTATCTGGCAAAGGCTGGCCCCAACCTGACCATTCTTATTTAGCTCATTGTTTTGGAGCAGCAGGTCTGCTGGAAGGTGATAAAAGCACTACAGACACTACATTTATACAAGAAGTGTCTTTATGTAGAGATTGCATTCTTGACTAATTTAACCCCTCAATGATTACATGGACAATCAAGGTCGAGATCTATTTATAGATTTAATGTGCAGTGTGAAGTCCATAAATTGAATGACCACAGTGTGCATAGTACCAATGAGCTGGGACAGGAAATAGTGACAACCACAATAAGATGACTGTTATGACTGTTTTAAACTGTAAATGTGTTTTTTTTTGTTCACTGAAGGAGAACACAACAAATAATTGAAATATACTGAAGGAGTTTGTATTAAATAGTGCCTGGGTGGTCATCATGAATCGGACTCTGATAGATGGGAGCTACTAGCTGCTTGCTCCTGAAGTATTCACTAAACACGTGGTTAGTTGTGGCCATCTTCTGGATGTACTGTTGTTTGATGTCTCATCCTGTCACGTCTTCGGCTTCCTTCCTTCTCTGTAGCGTACAGTCTCAGCGTGCTGGATTTTGGTAAAACACTCCATGGAAGGCAGGGTAAGGACCTTTCTTGTCTTTATGTCAGTGCCTTCTATTTATCTAATTATCCCAGCAGGGTATCTCATCACTGGCAGGGTGTCCATGCGACCTCTTCATGGTTCCCATTTGCCTGTGGGATTCCCAGGTACTTGGAGCAGTGCTCAGTGTCTGCAATGTTGCCTCCTGTAGTGCGATGCACTCAGTTCTGATTAGTTTCCCTCTCTGAGGTACCACGTTGCTACCCTTCTCCAGTCCGAACGACATTCCGATGTCACTGCTCTAGATCCAAGCGATCAGACCAGTAAATCAATGTCTGGTCCACTCTTGGCATTCCGCCTGGTGTAATCCATGTAGAGGATGTGGCTGATGATTGCTCTGTTCTGTAGTCGGTATCTGTAGCCAGTCTTGTATAATCTCACTGAGGGGGTTCAGGCCTATGCACAACAGCATCTCATTGGTAGATCCATTATTTGGTGACTTGTGAAATTAGCTTGTAGTTGGCCTCTAGTGTTGTACGCGACATTTCCATTGAATTCCTGATGAAGGCTTTTAGGGTCCTGATCTTGCACTTGTGCTGGTGATTACAAACACTAAACCAGTGAACTAATGGTTCACCTTGAGGCTGATCTTGTTGTAACACTACTGGTGATTGCTTGTGCTAGCAGTTGATATACTTTAGATGAGTAATTATGACTGGAGCATTACATCCTTTCACAACCCAGAACTACTGATGTGAACTTTTGGACGAGATCTTTTGGAGAGTATTTGCTGTTCTGCATCATATCACGTTCATCTTTCAAGGCAAAAACAAAACCCCACATCATGATGAGTACGTGCTCAAGACGTTGAGAAAAAGTAACTCATGGAAAGCTGCGGGTCCTGATAATATACTGAGTAGTTTGTTAAAGGGATGCGCACACAACTCACTAACATCAGAGATATTCAGCATCTCCTTGTGTCAAGCTTCTGTGCCATTCTGCTACAAAAGTGCATCCATCCATGGTGCCAAAGAAACCCTCAGTCACCTGCTTAATCAACTGTTGCCCTGTAGCACGTACATCCTTGATAATGAAGTGCTTCAAGAGACTGATTAAGGATAACAAAGGATAACAAAACTCAATTTTGCCCCTCTCAACTGACCCTCTTAAATTTGCATATTGAATGAACTGAGGATACTATATGCACTGCACTGCACCTGAGCCTTAAACAGCTAGAGCAGCGTTTCTCAAACTTTCACAATGACCTGATAAACTATACGGCTCTTGAAGTACCACCTTTATGACCGACATTAAGTACAGTAGTTCAGGCCTATTTCACTCCACATACAGTTTACACAGACAGTTTTATTTCTTATATAAATGTTCATTCATTCATTCATTCATTCATTCATTCATTTATTTATTCTTTTCAGGCAAATACAAATCATAACTGTCACAAACAAGGATAAGTAAAAGTATATTTAACATACAAGGTTACTAAAACAAAATTGCCTGAAAAGGAGTGGGAAGAAGAAAACTTATTAAATCCCACCCCTGTAATCCATAATAAACAAGAGTAAACAATAGTACAAGTCCTGCAGCTTTTAGCACAAAGTGAACATCTCAAACGGCAGCTCATAAATGTTCTTTATTTTAACTGTCATAAACAGGATGTGTGGAGTGATAATAATAACAACTGTACTGCATTCAAACATTCACAGCAGGTGGGATATCTGGTCTTTAAGTGGTGACCT
>VUQR01000996.1:5910-19187 GCA_015108515.1 Hemichromis elongatus
GTATATGGGGTCTGGGCATTTTGACTAGAGACCGGCCCACTAGGTATTATAGGAAAAGCCATAAAGTTTTGAATGAAATCAAACATTGTTCTGACAGTGATGTACACTGTCTTGTTGGTATATATGTATCAATCTAATAAACATAAACCCACGCCATCCTCTCTATTCTGGTATTCTAAACAGTATTTGGCGGAAATATTAAACAACCTAACTAACAGGATTGCCAATTCCCTGGAAAAAAAAAAATAGGGAACCACCCACCACCCTCTGCCTCATGATGCTTAATCGATGTAATCAATTTTAATTTAATGCATGTGTAAAACAAATGCACAGAAACCAATTATTTTTCTACAATAATTAAATAGATTCAATGTCTTTCTCCAAAAGAATTGCAGATTGCACAGATGATACCTTGCCAAAGGAAAAAGTACTGTAGCTTACTAAGATATATATTAGACTTAATATTTACTACACACAATGATGGATTTATATACATTTTAGATCAGATGAAAACTTTGGTTTTAAGATTCAGATCATTATTTTTTAACTAGTCATTTAAAATTAGAATAAGAAAGAAAAGTATTTCTTTGTGCTCCCCTTTCCCCGTTAATTCCCTACCTGGCCCCCTGGCAAAACTTTGCTAGATTCGCACCTGCACAGTTATTAGCTGTAAGCTATATAGAAAAGGATCCTGGTGTTATTTGTCTCTCAGAAACAGTTCATAACTTCCCTTCAACTCATGCATGTCACCTAAGAGGTAAACCTGTTTCTCTATCACCTGTTCAGCTCTGATGATTCAGTAAGGACATCTCCTTACATATCCAAACTGATATCATGACCGGCAGCTTTTACGGCTGTGGCTCCAACAAACATCAGCTGATACTAGAAAGTAATATTAAATAAATTCTAACAACAGCTTATCAAGCTTAAACATGCTGCTGTTGTTTAGCGTGACATCCGCTAGTTTCCTCTTTCTAGCGCAAAGTGGGCGATAAAAAAAGAGAAAAGGGGTTTGCGACAGAAAAGCCGATCAGCTGATCACTGATCAGTTTCGTGATTGACGTAGCAACGAGAGAGGGAGGAGGAGAGAATTTGAAAGGAAGAGGCAGCAGCGCAGCGTAAAAACGCAGAATAACACCAGCTTTGTGTATATTTTTCATTCTAGCTACGGGACAAATCGCTTCCTTTTTATCTCAATACGGAACTTTAAAGTTCGACCTCATCGGCTGTAATTTGTTCAGCACAGAGTCGATCATGACCAATTGATCAATCCACCAACTTTCATTGTTTATACCCTTACAAAAAAAACAAAAACAAACAAAAACAAAAAAACATCGGCCCATTAAATCTAAAACTCACCACTGGCACACCGGGCAAATGCCAGGTATGGCCAGTCCAGCACTAGTCTGGTGTGAACACTAACATAAAGAATAGTGGTAAATGGACTGCTCCTTGTGTTTTTTATAGTATAAAGCAGGGGTGTCAAACTCAATTGCACAGGGGGCAAAAACTCGCGGCACACTTTAGGTCATGGGCCAAAAAAGATTTTACCATAAATATGAATTAAAAACAGACAGGAATATTATTCCAGAATAAATACACCTTAAAAAAAGAAATCTGTGTCATAAGGAATGTCTGCAAACTCGGAAACTATTTCCAATATAAAAGACTGAAATTGACGGTGATAAAATAAATAGATAAAATTTAAGGTTTGCATTACAGTGCTCATTACATGCTCCATTTTTAGGACTTTACCACACAGGCTTTCCTGGTGTATGATGCAGTGATATGCGGGTAACTCACCGGGGCAGTTCTCCTCCTGCATCTTTCCTCGCATCCTGCCAACTAGTCCACTTTGTTCACCGCACATCACCCTCCATCTGTCGCAAGTCCAACAAGTTTGTCCCAGGGCAGTTTCATGTCGGTTACACTATGACATACGTTTTGTCTGGACACAAGACGTCGCACACCTTCATCATGCAGCTCTTCAGAAACTTTTCCTCGGTAAATGTCCAGACTGATTTGGCTCTGTCCTCTGCTACAATAAAACTTGCTTTCACTTTCTGTAGTTTCTGCTCTGCATTTAGGTTTTTCGGCTTATCCTTTAATTACAGCCACATTAGCTCCACTAATATGACCGGTTTACCAGTAATGTCTGTAAACATATATTCGGTCTCCCAACGGTGCTGAAAGGCTATTTTCAGAATCAACTTTTCTCTTCGCCATTGTGAGGGGCTGGCTCCGCAATATCAGAAGTTTGACTTGATTGACGCAAAAAAAAAAAAAGCCTAGTTTTATTGTTATTAGTGCCTTATATCGCCCATGCATAACAATAATGATACATATATAAAATGATCTTGCTGGCTGGATATAAATGTACGTGTGTTTCCCATCCTGATACACCTCCTTCAAAAATAGAATAGCATGTAGACACTTTTTAAAAAGTACCATTTTCTTACAGCGGTCATGTAATGGTGCTTTATACTATAAGGTATAGAACCTACAGTATGAGTGAGAGCCCCAATAGTCCCCCGTGAAAAAGCTCTTGGCAAAAATTCAGCAATTACTCAATGCTGTGGTTGCTGCCAAAGGAGCTTCTGCAAAGTGCTAAATGAAGAGTCTGAAAATTTTTAATTTCCATTTCCGATTTTATATTAATTGAAAGATGCAGAAAAACATGTTTGCCATTATTAGTTATTGAGAGCTGATGGATAAATTGCAATTCATAATATTTACAAATTAAATATACAACACAATAACATGTCCAATAACTGAAAGTGGGTGAACCTTATGGTTTTGTAATGCAGGAAGGCAGGAAAAAACATAAAAAGTTACACTGATCTTATTTTCACCATTGTGCGCTGTATATGCCTGTAATGTAAAAAAAACAAAAACATATACATATAAATTCCCAACAAAGTGCATGTTTTTTACAGTATATTAAATAATGTATTCAGCTTTTCATTCCTATGCATGTTAACCTTCATGATGGGATTTGGCCCAGGTCTGTGAGTGTGTTTATTCATGTCTCTGTTGGTCGGGGTGTGTGTGTGCGTGAATCACAGGGGGCTTCTCTTCCCTGTTTGGCTCAGATTTTGGCAGCCCTCTGTATTCTGCCATGCATACGGAAACATGCAGGAATGGGCCTGGAATCAAGGTCAGGCCTGGAAAATGATGTACCAACACTCCTAAAACCTGAATTTCTGCTGAGTTTGGCATTGTGCTAGCTGTCCCCCGAGGCCACAGCCAGGAGTCACCCATCATGCTTATCCAGACCAACCTGTAATGAGCTACTGGAAGACGTTCCAATGTAGGAGTAGTGTTTGGAGACTGTTGGCACGATGGTTCTGTTGAAGAGACTACATGGTCTTTTGGCACAAGCCTAGGGTCGACTTCAAACTCCCATAGATTAAATGTTACTTAGTGGTAACCTCCATATGTGAAGGAACGCTATGCAAAGTATAATATGCTATGCAAAGTTTTTAAAGTATAATAAATCAAGAAAATTTTAACAAGTAATATATAAATGAAAGCAATTAAAAAGAAAAATAATTTTAAAAAAAAACATCATCCAGTACAACGCAACAATCATCTAATCCACTGTCAAAAACTTCCTACAAGTGTCAAGAGGCAAGAGCGCACAGACTGAAAGTACAAAGACACAGAGATCAGAGAGCCCCCATACCACTTTTGTGCTGACCTTAAAAGGAGCAGCGCACTGTGCAAACATCTGGTCCATCAGCTGGATCCTATGCATCAGCGGGCACAGGGACACACTGGGACAGGTTGGCGGCTGCCTTTGACAGCAACAGTTAATTTCCAACATAATCAATTTATGTGCAGCTCCATAATAACCATCTGTGTTCTGCATGAGGAGGACAGTCCTGAGGAACGAACAGTGCTGGCTGCTCCTCCTCTCCATGGGCGACGCCAGGAGCAAAAGGGAGGAGAAGGAAGCGGAGGAGTTGGAAAACGGGGAAACAAGAAGTTAATGAAGTGGGTGGGTGAGTTGAAAGTGTAAGAGGGGGTTGCTGCAAGAGTAGAAGTTAGGTAAAGATCAAGTGGGCTAGAAGAAGTAGGAAGAGACGGGGAAGTAGCTAATGATGGAGAGGTCAAAAAAAGGAAGAAGGGATGGGGAAGAAGACGAAAAATTATGAAATTAGGCGACTTCAAGCATAGCCAGAATCAAGGGCACTTAAGCGGTGAAAGTGAATAAGGTTCAGAGGATATGAAAAAAAATCCTTATTTCGTTTCATTACAGAATGCAAAAACAATGAATGAACGAAGTAGGTCTCCTCAAGATTTCCCTGCTATAAATGTGGTTTTCTACCAAGGTTAGCTCCCTTGGCACTTGAAACCCACCGCATCCTCATCCACCTCCAGTGTCAAAATTTGCCAGGGAAGGTGTCACTCAGGCGATTACTGAATCACCTTAGTGAGCCAATTACACTGCAGGCTGTCAAAGCCAATAGCAAACAGTGCCTCACGCACAGACACCCACAGCTTGGCTAGTGTGAAACAAAACATGAAAACAGAATTAAGCTCTGGTGACCCTTCACCCCACGACATGCAATTTTCATAAGAGTAATCAGCATAATGTGCTAGCTTCTGCACATAACTTCTGACTTGTTTTGACCCTAAAAGGAATGTTTGTGTGCTTCATAAATTTGGTGAGACTTTCTTTGAAGGTCGTGTCTACAATGCATTCTAAACTTTACACATTATAATACATTTATGAGGATTTAGAGAATTCTTAAATACATGTTCGTAATCACACATGAAAACAAGGTTTATAAAGCATAGGTGTATCTTCATGCCAATGTAACGGCATTGGCTGAAAGATTAAGTCCTGAGTTGTGCAGCTTATAATTTATCTTCCTCTCACAGGCTACGTGGCCCTGCGATGGCCCCTAGAGACAAAGCACGTACAAACTCCAGGACACTAGGGGCAGTGTTGAGCTTTTGTTATCTAGTGGCTACACAAGCCAGAAAGTACCAATGACCGGATTTTGTGTGGTAGTTACCGGTAAATGAACTTTTTTTTTTAATTTGAATATATATGAGTGTGGTTGTTCTATCCTTGAAGGTATTTTCCGCCAGTATCCAACTCCATTTGCTTGCAACAAACTTGCCGTTTATTTTGCAAATCGAGCTCAACACTGCCCCTAGTGTCCTGGAGCACTTCCATTCTGTTTTGGAGTTTGTATGTGCTTTGGAATTTCCCAGTGAAACAAGTGACAATTCTCTAGTGTCTCTGTAGTTTCAAGATTCACTGTCTTGAAACAAGTTCATATATCTTACTGAAATGTTGCTCTGTAGCTGATTGTGTCTTATTTTAAGTGTAATGAGATATTTTGACTAGAAATAAGACAAATATACTTGGTAAGATTTTGTGTTTTTGCAGTGTTATTGTAAGTTTCCATGCAAGATTATAAATATTAGGAGTATACTATAACACCCCCAAATGCACTTCAAGGATGAAAGGGATTTCTCTGTGGTGCAAAGTGCTTTTATCACCCAGTCTTTTGCAGACTGAAACCTCAGCAACGTTGTTTTGGTTCAGGTGTGAATGAAAATCACAATTTCACATCTTGTTCTCAGGTAGTCTTCGAATACAATGCACCATTCCCCCCTTTTACCTTGTGATGTGTGCACAAAAGCAGAACTTACAAGCATACAAACGCATATGAGTCCGCACAAGCTCGTATGGAATCCACCTGCCAGTGCGTACCTGATGTGTGTGTGTGATGTCGTCTGAAGTTTATATATATCTTTACACACCACTACCGCGAGACCTCAGTACGGTCGATCCAACCTGTCATGCATTATACATGCGCTGTGTGAATGTCCATGTGTCCCTGTACATCCTCTGCCATCCTAATTGACATGCAGTGGGCCCTAGCAGCTGTGAAGCTTTCCATCTATGTGTGTGAAAGTGTGTGTGCGGTGTGTATAGCTCTCAGTAAAGCCCCTGCATCCTCTAGGCCACCTGGACATAATGGCCTTCAGCTGCCACCATCACCACCAATATAAGCAGCAGCAAGAGCTGAGAGAGACCCATTTCTAACACATGCACCCATTTTCTTTTTATGACGCATGGACCTCTGCTACTGTTCATTTAGCTGTGTGCAAGGAGAAAACAGACAAAGTGACAAGCACAAACCCTCTCACATATGTACACACCCGTACTGTACCCATACTGTTTCCATATTTTTCTTTCTTTAGGATTTAAACGGAACAACACCACCAAATCACAGGGGCAACACAGAGACACACAAACATGTCACTACGTATTTAGAATTAGTTATCCAACGAGCTTGTCTTCTGATTGTTAGAGGCACCCGGAGAACAAGTGGCCTTGTGGTTTCAGATCAGGAAATTTCTTGCTGTGAGTGTTAACCACTTCGTCCAAACTGTTCAGTTCAGTTCTGTCTACGTGAGGAACAATACAGCTAAGAGATAACAAAGCCTGCCGGAAGCTAATAGTAATGGGTTGGCAGTTTGGAGGCACTTAACATGCCAGCAGTCTGTCCTTTAATGTCTTTTTTTCTGTTTTATTCTCATTCTCAGTCTCATTATGTTCTGCGTAACACTTGTAGCTCAAACTTTTATTGAAATTATGGTAACGTAACGTGTTTCCATCAATTATACTAATATCATTTCACTTTAGCAGCTTTCTAGCTGCTCCGCTCCACACGCAACATGTGTGTATTGTATGTCTGTGTGTGTGTGTGTGTGTGTGTGCGTGCGTGTGTGTGTGTGAGAGCAAGTGCACTCTCACCAAGAGCAGGGAAAGGAGAAACTAGAAAAGTACCTTCGTGACTTTGCATACATAATTTCATCAGGGATTAATAGATTTTTCTGATTCTGATTGAGTTGAAATAAATTGTTGAGTAATGAAAGGAATTTTGTTTTTTTATTCTGCCATTTATTAACAAATGCAAGTTGTGAATATACAACTGAATATTTTTAATAAATGCCAGATATTTGTTATTATTTTACAAAGCAAGGAAAGAATTACTTGGCATGAGCCTGATGTTGCCTAAAACAACGATCCTCAGTAAGCTTCCTCAAAGTGATTCATACTATGAGTAGAATAGTAGAGATCATCTTTATCATCATTATACAATTTAACCACTGGTATTAAATTGATCGTTTGTATTGGCAGATAACAACTGTTGTTTTATTCTGGGAAGAACTTGCATGTTCCACTAGGACAATAAAACAACTTACAAAAATTTGTATTGAAAAAACAATTTTAAAAGACTATAAAATTTCAAAAACCTATTTTGGCTTTGGAAACAAGGTTGTATTATTTTTATACTAAACCCCAGAATTTAACTTTAAAGTAAACATAATTCTAAAGAGTTGAAGAGCTGAATTGTGGGTCTATATGAACTGTACTTTACAGAGCTGCAGATTTTTTTTTTTAATTTAAACTACGTTTCATGCAGCTGTCTCTATGGCAAAGAAATAGAGAAGCTTTATTTGCAACATCTGATATGTTCTTTGTTCACAGTGTAAGTAAGATCTACTGTGTACACGTGTGTGAGGAGGGCCTTTTTTTTTTTGCCTTTTTCCAAGTCTTGATTCAATATTTTTTCTCCTTTCCTATATCAGAAGCCTTTGATTCTGTCCTGCTTCTCAATTCTTCATGGAACTCCAACATTTCAAAGACTTCTTCTTCTCTCCCCTCCTCCTTCCCAGGCGGAGTGCTGGCCAAGTCTGGGAGAGGGACTGCCCATCAGAGGTTGGCTGCTATCAGCAGGGGGCCGCATGTCTCCAATTCAGGTCAGCCTTGGCTACAGACGGGGACTTAAAAGCAAGCCACAACGCGTCCTGTGATCCCAGTAAGCACGCTTGTTAGTGGAATTGATAACGGACCCATACACCTGGGTCCTCTGAAGTTGGCATGGCATTTTAAAGGGGAAGACAGGGAGCCAGGGCAGCCAGATACCGCATGAAAACGTGTCAAACTGAGGAAAGGAGGATGGGGGGGAAAGGTCTTTTTGGCATGTGACGAAACAGAATATGTTTGAGGGAGCGACCTAGAACATTGTGGAATTATGTACAAATACAGGGCATATGGCATGGAATCATTCTGAGAATCTGAAATATGTTTTGGCTCTATCATGTTACCCCCTGTAATTTTCTTGCACAAAGTTTGAGTCATAAGTAAATGATTACCAAGAGTGTGCAGACACATGCTTGAGTCATAATGTTGCATTTTTATATTAAAATTTTTTTTTTTAATGAATTCTATATTTAAGCTTCATATTATTTTCGTATGTTTCTGCATTTGTGCATTTTGGTGAAAGCAGTGCACCTGATACACCATGTGCCACCGTTTCCTTTCCAAATAACAGTAATACAAGCGCCATGTTCAGATGCCACATTTATGATAATCAGAGTATAATTCATTTATTGAGTCTACCTTTGCCATGTGTTGACCCCACGGCCATGTTGCCAGCTCACATCTGGCTGCATGGTGCGACGCTCAGTCCTGGATGGGATTTGCCCCTGGTGATGGGGCATCTGTGAGGCCAGATGAAGCTGAGGCTTGATGAGTGCTTTGTCTATTATGGATATGGGGCTTTATGGAGACATTGACAGCTGCACATTGACAGTCTCCTGAGCAGGAGGCCTACTTCAGCAGTTGTGCTCTTTCTGTTGTCTAGAACAGAGAACAAGTGCATAGCTTTAAATATTAAATGGATTCTAAGCTTGCTAGCGCAGGTTTCAAGTCAAACCTTCATTTAAAGGGAAGGAGGATGATAAAGCATTTTTATGGCTGTTTTTTTAAATCTTTTGATTATTAAGCTTAGTTGTGAACTTTTATATTATTCAAATGTTAAGTTATATAAAAATACATAAATTAAAAATATATTTTCCACTAATTCCAGCTTCTTGTAGCCAAATCCTAAAAGTTTGCATGGAAGCGGCAACAACTAGAATCAATAAGCATCTTTAAAAAAAATGATACCAATCAAGCTGTCAATATGAGGCTGCAACTGAATGAAACTATCAGTGTTTCTGTTGTGCGTCCTGGCACTCCTAAGTGATAGGTTGCGGATCGGAGAGGTGGATGGAGAGAGCGGAACGAGGAACTCGAATGAAAGATTATCCAACGACAAGAGACATGTAGCTACAGACCAGGCAAACCGAGCTGACGTTCTCCAACCTTCCCTCCTGCCCGCCATTTGTGAAGGATTTGGGGATTTCATAATTTCCTGTTCTTTCTGAAAGGGGGATGGCAGCACCTGGTCCACACAGCTGTACTTCATTTAGAGAGCAATTTGAAAAGAGCGAGGGGGAGAGGAGAGGAGCGAAGCAGCCTTGTCATTAAGGGCTCCAGAATGGCCTCCGTTTGTTAGACACATGGCACAGAGTTAATGCCGCTGAATGGGGAATAGGCGCTGTTGATGCTGTCACAAATTTCTCATAAGTGCTATGACATCTGAAAAAGCCACTCCAAGAGCAGGGAGGGGGAAATTCAAATTTTCCTTATCAAAGAGGGGTTTTTTTGTAGGTAATTGACAGCTGTGGCTAGGATGTAAGCATGTGTTTCTGTCTGTTAAGATGGATTTTCTATTTGTGTATCATTTCATCTTTCGTACACCTTGAAGTTTGTTGTGCGTGCAGGTGATGGAGGCAGTGGAGTTTGTATCAATGAGCTGACAATGAGAATAATAAGCAGATTGTTGGTAAACTAAGGTGATGCAAAAGGTTTGTTGTGCGGATGCGCAGCTGCCTCGCCTCTTCAGAGTTGATCTAATTGATTTTGACGTGCACATGTGCAGGGGGGGAAAAATAGTGAGGCGGGATCAAAGGCAAACGCTTTATTGCCACATCACAGGCCCCTGCTGCATTTTGAATTCTACCAATCTGTCCAAACAGTCAGATAAAATCCTGCGATGAAGAGATGTGCTTCTCTCTTTCTAGTTCACTTGCTCTACCCCTCCTCTACTCCTCTCTCTCTCTCTCTCTCTCTCTCTCTCTCTCTCTCTCTGTCTACCTTCACTGCTCTTCTTGCTCTTCCTTTCCTTCAGAGTAATTCCCAAGCGGTAATAAGTGATGCAAGAGTCACCAGGGCACTATGAAAACACTGTTACACAAAGGTAAAAGCAGCTTCCACTACAAAATGTCAGAGACTTGACAGATGCTGAAGAACTAAAAAAAACAAAAGATGGTAAAATTCCAGTTTGTGAGTTACAGAAACTGCCATATATGCATCACTTTTCACTGCGTGGTGCAAAACATACCATGAGTGAGTGAGTTTCCAGTCCGTATGTGAGGAGCAATCAGTAACTGCAAAAGTTTGTGTAAATCAAGTTTAATTCATTAGGGCATACTGTCACTACCAGTGATGCCATGGAACAAATCTGGGAATGAAAGCTAGAGCTGAATGACTGGATTGCATGAGTCTCATTAAAGGATAAACAAAATTCTTTGTAGAAAAACAAAAATAGAAAGGACGACCATCTGAGATTCAAGACTTGTTATCATTCTGTTTTTGAAAAGTCATTTAAAGCTCACATTTAAGTAGGTCGGCAGCACGCACAATAGAAACCGCCTTCTTTTCACACCCGGCTACCTCACACAGTTTGTTTTTGAGGTGTGTGCATCGCAGCTGTCTTTTCTTTTTTCTGCAGTTAGACATCTAGACCGCTCAGTGAGCAATAGGCCCGTGCTCTGTGCTCACCGTTAATGGGATGTTGGTGTGCAGAGCTGAAAGCATGTGCCTAAGTCCGTGGGCAGAGTGTAATAAAAGAACCACAGTTGGACTAACCATGCTGAGCTCAAAAAGCTACATTGAGAAGATGAGAACGTACACACATGCAAAAGTGGTGCATGCACACACACACACACCTGCCAGGTGTGTGAGGAGGCTGTGTGATATGGAGCCAGGCTCCCACAACCAACCAGTCTCAGAGAGCTGTGCTTCACAAATGAGTCAGAAACAAATCCTGGTAACAAGCACAGCAATAGAGCAACTGCATTTAACCCAGCCATTCTCTGCCATGAAAATATAATATATAATACATTTGCTCGCTGAGTTTCACCTCAAGCTGTATTTTTGTTCCAACATTTACTGACACTGACATAACAATGATGGATTCCTCTGCAGGAACTGGAACCAAGAAGCATCCCTTACAAAAATCCAACAACTTGATGAGATCTGTATGAAAACTTGCGAGTGGGCTCTGCTGTTTGTCAAGTGTGCCTTTGGCAGGGCAGTGGTGGTAGTGATGGCTGTGGGTGGTGGTGGGGGTGGAGGGGGTCAGAGGGGCTCTTGGCTGCTCTCCTCCCTCCTGTCAGCCCCCTCTCTCGGCCAGGCAGGCAGGCTGTGTTGGGCGGCCCGGCTCCTCGGTAGCAGATGCGAGCCCTCATGTCAGAGGCAGGCAGTGGCCCGACGGAGTGCCGCTCGTGCTCATACCTCATTGAGCCATCTCCCCTAGCAGATGGCGCGCTGCTGCGGGCGCTCCTCTCCCCGATAATTACCAGGCCTCGCCACAGATGGAAATGTCAGTCAGCCTCACAGGTCCTGGTTCCTGCCACTGCCTCCGTCCGCGGCCCCTCTACCTAGGCCGGGCGCTGCCAACACTCACCATGTGTTCTGTGACTGCTGACTAGGCAGGCAACAAAAGAGAAATCCACCCACATGAATATTCATGCAGGGATGTTAGGTGGCTAGCTGTAGACCAGGCTGGGCACTGGCAAATAGTTGGCCAGGTGCAGGTTGTGACACCGATTTCCAACCTTTTTTGTCTTCCACTTCTATAGTGTGTCACCGTTCACGTTTCATAGCACAGTGCCGAAAAGTGTGCCTTGATCAATCTTGTGCATGTTGGAGAAAGAAAGGTGAAATTGTACATACTGCTTTGTACAGTTGTGGAATGACATATTTAGGAGATTAGGATAACTGTGTTTGCAAAATGGATTAATTCTAGCAGATGCCAGGACTAACCCCCACTTATCTGTGATAAGGTGACCAGATGTCTCAGCTTGGCAAAGGCAACACTCTCCGAGTTTTATTACTCCGCGCCAAAGCATCCCCCGAGAAATTTCTCTGTGCATTCACAGATAATCTACCTTCGCAGAGAACAAGGCGACAGGGTTTTGCCGCTTTGTGTATTTGTCCATGTAAGAATTTATGTGAACGTGTTGCCTGGTTGTAGAAAGCTCAAGAAGATTAAACTAAAGTAAATACCTTTGTGCCTAAGTGCCAGCATAGGGATGGAAAAGTGAGTAGTGGTTTACTGAAAATATCACTTTGATATAAATATCGTATAATTAAGTTTTCTAGCAGAAAAAATAACATAACATTAAATCAGCACTGGTCTGCTTGTTTCGAAATAGAAATGATACAACTTATAATATTATGATGTATATAGGGTGAAGTAAAAGCCATAATTTCTCAAATGTTGCTCTCAGCTCATGTCCATAAAAGTTGTGTTGGTGTATAAAATGCAACATAATGGTTTGTAAATTATTTCAATTCAGCTCAATTTAGTTTTATTGACGTAGTGCCAATGTACAAGAGCAGTCAGAAGATAAAGACCCTACAATACTGGAAAGAAATCCTAAAAAATGGTTAACCTGCTGTTACGCCCCTACTCTAGGCCCATAGAGGCGCACATGAAGGTCGGAGGAGGGAGAAGCAAAAACCCGCCCCGATTCCCAAGAGAACAACGGAGAAACGGTTGTGTGTAAAAAAAAAAAGGTGTTTTATTGAAGGTACATGGAGCATTACTCCAGGGTGAGCCCAGGCCAAAATAACAAACAAAACCAACTAAGACCCGCAAGAGGAAGCTAACTAAACCCTAGAAAGAAAAATACGGCAAACAAATGACAATAGCTAACCCTTGCTCCCTAGCCCATAAACAGGAGAAAACAGTTCAAAAGGAAAGGCAGCTCACCCCTTCAGCTCCAGCTTATGCGCACATAAGCTCCACAACACACACAAGAGCGGCTCTCACCGAGCACGCGAACACACATAGAACAAATAACTCTTGGGAACCAGGACCAGGACCGTGTCAGCTGTCAACTGCCCGCTCACTCATTTGCTTCTCTCCCCACCAGCTGACAGCTGTCAAAAACGGCCTTTTGAGTGCTGCTTCATGCCGCGCGGTCCAATCAGCATAGGCAGCTCTTCACCAGGGGAGGGACCTGCGGAGAGTTCAGAGACAAAACGAAAACACACACACGGCAACTGACACTCACAGTGACATCCCATGGCCATGGGCCGTAACATTTGTGAATTGCTCCACGATGCA
>VUQR01000998.1:0-14423 GCA_015108515.1 Hemichromis elongatus
GGCTGATTGCCTCCATGCCACGCCGCATTGAAGCAGTCATTTCTGCAAAAGGATTCCCGACCAAGTATTGGCTGCATAACTGAACATAATTATTTGAAGGTTGACTTTTTTTGTATTCAAAACACTTTTTTTTTTATTGGCCTTTTCATGATATGCTAATTTTTTGAGACAGGAATTTTGGGTTTTCATGAGCTGTATGCCAAAATCATCAATATTAAAACAATTTAAGGCTTGAACTACTTAAGTTGTGTGTAATGAATCTAAAATATATAGAAACTCTAATGTTTATCAGTACATTGCAGAAAATAATTAACTTTATCACAATATGCTAATTTTTTGAGAAGGACCTGTATATATATATATATATATATATATATATACATACATATGAAGGTGCAGCCTCTAAAAAAGGACGTGTTTAATGATCCAGAGCACAGATGAAGTTTTACTGACATGTTTCTGACTGTAACAATGAAAATGACCTGAGCTACACTCATATTGAAGCTAACATCAAAAACACAGAGTTTCAAAAAATGACAGCCTTCTGTTCAAGCTGCAAAGATAAATACTGTTCTGCATGTACCTTGGTAGAAGACTGGATGAGCTTCTCTTCTTCCTTAATGGAGGTGACAACAGGTATAACACACATGGCTTGCTCTTTATTACCCTGTTAACAATAATTATAAGTCATTCACAGTGTTACTTCCAAGGTCATAACAGTCTTGCATATATTTTCCCGGAAGTTTAACGATAACCAACCACATAGAGAAGACTGATCCACAGAGAAGTGTCTTTAGTGTCACAGAGAAGCTGCGACAGCGCAGGACGAGCTGTGGGTGGTTATAGCGAGCAGAGTTTTAAGCAGGACGCCGTTCCCGTCAGTGTAGTGTAAACCACTACACCGAAGACCAACACTGTGAGTGGCACCCTTAAATTTAACTCGTCAGTCACCACACTGGTGAAACAAAGTAGACTGGGGAGTCACACGTGATGAGACCCTGTTTGCCTTTTACCTCTAACTGACATTTCTATTTTTTAAAGTCAACAGCAAGATAAATGTTTGACAGCTTTCAAAACAGTATTTTATCTCCAAATGTATTCTTTTCAGCACTTGCATGGTTCCTAAAAAAAGCCTGACCGCACAGCAGGTATAGAGTAATGTGTTTCCAGCACAGGATGCCAAAAGCCTTCACAAATTCAAAAACAGAGGGACAGGCCTCAGCCAGGGTTAGGGTTAGGCCCAACTTTGGGCACGCATGTCTGCCAGGAGAAGCATCAACAGATGATGTCACTACTAATGCAAGCAACAGGATGAATACAGGTTAACAGGAGTGCTCTGGGAGCAGGAGTAACCACAGAGCTTTACTGGTTACACCATGGAGAGTTTTAGCCCTGCTGTGTTAATCAGCTGATCCCAGACAGCTGAAGATTGGACTAAAGGCTGCCTCCACACAACAAACAAGAATCAGTAATCAATAATATTATGATTATCAATGATGACGATAACGTGAATAATTATGATTATTTTGGGCACTGCTCAAAAGAGTGCATCTAAAACTACTCCCATCTGTGTCCTCTTCCTCAGATAACAGCTTGGCACTTGAAAGTAGTGTGGGGTATTTCATTTTTGATACTGAATGATCCAAATCGCCACAAGCTGAAGAGCAACAAGGAATGCATAACTGTCCAAATACATGCTGTTGGGACCATACGAGTCAGCTGGGATGTAACTGACCTGCAGGGAGTTTTGGCACAGCTCCACTAGGCCCTGGACAAGGAAATACTTCGCCTCGATCAGCAGCTCCTGGACAGCCTGTCGACCTTTGGGTAAGGCAACTCTTCCATCTCGAAGGTAGCACAGGATGCTGCCAAAGTGCTTCCCGCTGCGGTCGATCAGGATCCAACCTGAGCAAAAAGAGACAGCGTTGAGAATATGGAACTACTGAGGCACATGAGGACTGAACCTCAAAGAAAACAGCGTGCGGCCGACACGACAGCAAACCCAACATCTCTGAGAGGAAACTGTGTGCAAGTCTCACTAGTGTTACTGCTGTCACAACATCTTATCCACTGCTGGACCGGCCTTCTATCATCAACCTCAAAGGCTTCTTTCAGACACTATAGGACACATTCATGGAGACGTGTCCCTAGGAAATTATTGAGGTCATAAAACTTTTTTATTTATTTATTTTTTTTAAAAATGCTCTGTGCGACTTCTGGGGATTGTTGCTAAAAACTTGTTGGTAAACAGATCACTGTGAAACTTTTCTGCATGAGTTCATGTTGTTGTCCGTGTAGGAAAAGCATATATGAAGCTCTATAAGACAATTCAGCAGTTTCTCTTCTGTGCTTGTCTGGGTGCCGATGTCAGACTATCAACAGCTGACAAGTCCGCTGAATATCAAATAACTTTAGATCATTACAACTCTGCAGATAAACCACTGTATAAGCAAGACGTCTGCTAAAGAACTAACTGTCGAATAGTTGACGTCTAGGAGTTTGCATGTATTTTCCACAAATGAAAGAGATCGAGTTCAGGAAGTACCCTTCCTAGCGTGCCCCCCCCCCAACTATCAAAACGTTTCAGTAAAAGCAGCCTTTGTTTAATCAGTAGAGATTAAAATAATTGAGTAAATGCTGGCAGCTAAAATTTAATTCAGAGTGATTGAAATTTTAAGTTAAGCTTTGATTCACGAGCCAGAATCACAACTTAGTAGTGGAACTTTTTTATCTGTTCTACTTTAAACACAGTGAATATATGCATGGAATGTATGTGACGTTGCTGTACTGTTTTGGAAAACTTGTATCTGCAGCCCAGAATTACTCACCTTCTTTATCTGTGAACACTTCCTTCTTTCCACTGAACATAGCGTTCAGCATGGAGTTTTGCCTGGTCAGCACCTGCAGCGTCGTATAAAACAGCATCCCTCCAACGTTGAGCCGAACATACTTGTTGCCAAGGCCCGCTGCTCCGCGATGAAGACAGGTCTTGGTCTTGGGACAAGCCAGAGCAAGGTCTGGTATGGTGGTTTCGGACTTGCTGACGTCCTGGGGTAGGCAGCTGTCCCCAGACATGTCCCTTTGGAGATAGATGACCACCCTGCAGACGGAGGTCCGCAGGTCCCCTGCCGTGTTGACCGCTACTTGTGAGGCTGCCAAAACCTCCTGCTGCTCCAGGTTATTCCTAAAACAAACAAACAAACAAAAACAAGAGTCCTGAACCACACCCAAAAAAACTGTTATAAAAAAAACTGTAAAAAAAAAAACGCAATAATAAAATAAAACGTGTAGAGATGGAAGGGAATCTTCCCAACCCAGAGTGGAAACCACCTTCTCCCCTGTTGTCTCTTCCTCAGCTCCCATTCCTCAGAGGAAAGAGGCTGGGCCGGAAACTGAAAGGGTGGGGAGGGGGCACACATAATTAGTCACTGAAAAGTGACACATAAAAGCTTAAAAAGCATTTTATTTTTTCCTCTGAATGGTAGTAATACGCAAAAATATTTATTTTTCAACTTCAAATCACTAGTAACGGGCAAACGGCTCCAATGATCTCGTCCAACCTTTGTGGAGTGCGCATGTCAAAGAAAGACTGTTTAGCAGCAGTATGACTTTTAGCAAGTTAACCAGTAGTGATTAGTGTGGGTCAGGTTACTTGGTTCGGGCGAAACGTCCATATGGACTAATTTCAACAGCGTTACGTTTTTACCGACAGTTCACCGATTTCTTTAAGTGGTAACTCTAGTACTTTATTAGCTTTGCGTCAATGTTTTACCGCGCAGGTGTGTTTTGCTAAGGTTAGCTAATGATTGAGCAGGATGTCAAGACTTCGAACACGAAAACCTGGAAATCCGAAATCTTGAAAATGTGCTTATGTGAGCACGTTTTGAATCTATTCCAAGATAGCAAAGCCTAAAGAGAAAGGCTTTACCTTTGCCAAGTAAGCGTGTCACACTCAACAAGTCACATGAAACAGCCAGATTTCAGTGGAAAGCTTGTCGCCCTTCGCTACACCCTGAGAGTAAACGACACAAAATAAGTCTACAAACATTTACTTACCGACTTCCCTGTGCTGTGTTTGTGTTATTAGATAAATGTACACCGGCAGTCAACTTTACCGCCACTGCATATCCACAACAGTATAGAGGTTTTAACTATTAAAAAGACAGAGAAGTTCAACTAACTTAACCCCACAGCTTCTTCTTCCACTGGGTTTACGCTGGCCTTCAATTGCATAGCACAATGCTGCCCTCGTCCGTCAGTAACAGGTATTGCGAGACATAGTGCCCTGCCTTGATTGGATCGGCACGTTCGCGTACACGCCAGTCCCGTTCCATTTCATTCAGCTATCACGCTCATCCCGCCTCCCACGGGTCTTACCTTGGTTTTTCAGTTTTAACTCTTTGTTGTGATTGTAGGAAGTACCTTTTTAAAATACATTAGTACCTCCATATTATAAGGATCTGGATAAGCCAAGTTACGGAAACAAACCCACACACACAGGGAGGAGCGTTTGGTTTCCCCTGGCAGTGAGAGGAGGATGAGGAGGAGCTTTGGTTGGTTGTTACTCTGCCACATAGTCAAACAACAGAGAATCATCTGTGACTGCGGTTAGGAGAGGTAAAATCATACGTTCAAGCTTTTCTAAATCATGCTAGGGGTTAACGAAACTGTGTTGTCGCCGTACGTTTATTAGCTTTAACGGGGCTAATGTGTTGTGTCCAAACAGCGTTAGTGAGCAGCTTAGCTAACTAGCCTTGTTATTCGAACTAGCTAACTAATTTTAGCAAGCTAGCTAACATCAACACTAGCCTTAGCGACTTCGACTGGTAAGAAACAGTAAGTAATACTAAAACTTTCTTTTGTTTTACTTTTTGAGACTGTTTATAACCCTCATGCGAATTTAAACAAGTTAAGGTTTGTTTCCATTGTATCCGATTTTAATGTGATTAGGTCGTCTTAAACTGGGGAAGCCTGTAGTTTGGTGTACGTGTTTATTTAATGATGATATTTGACCGTAAATAGTGAATAGAGCTGTTTGTAAAATGTTCGCTTAGCACCTGTCTGTCCCCGAAGACCACGGTTCAACGAAATGTTAATTTTGCATGAATGGACCATATGTTACCATTAGTGGCTAAACGTGAACACACGTCCAGACATAACGTCAAAAACAAGGGTCTGAAGTCTGGATGGAAACACCGATGTCACGTGGCCATGGCTAATCGAGGTCATGGCGCTTCACCCCGGTTTCAAACAGGTGGCTTACCTGCTGCCAGTATCTTTGATTGTTAGCGAGATATTACAAACATGGTGACGCTAAACTCCCAGCAACCTTCAGTCGGAGGCAGCAGCAACAGCCACAACACAGGACTCGATAGATGGATAAAGAGAGAGTACAATGGAGGTTAAACATACCTTCATAGTTAGTTTGTTGCATTCTTTTTTTCACAGGTCGACGTATTTTGTGGCTTTTGGTATTTTGGAAAACTGTATATAATTACCAAAAAGACAATATTATTTTATTAGTATTATTTCATAATTAATAATAATAATATTGTTAGGTACCGTAGGGCGAGACTGTATATGTCGCTGATCTGTCACAGGGCTAACACAGAGAGACAGACAACCATATGCACTCACATTCACATCTATGGGCAATTTAGAATCACCAGGTAACCAAACCCACTAACTGCATGTCTTTGTGGGAGGAAGCCAGACGGTAGCCGGAGAGGACCGACGCAAGCGCACAGACAACAAATTAGTTACCAAAATGTTGGTAAATCACTGAGTGTGAGTCTCGTGAACCAGATGTTTCACGCACTTATGCGTCAAACATTGGTACGAAGGATTGCACAGATTAGTATGTAAGTGCTAACCTCACTGTTAGTAACTGAGGGCCAGTGTCTTTCTGTGATGAAGTCATCTTTACCATAAGACATTGTATCAAACGGGGAAGCCTGCTAACTACAGTAGCAGTTAAAGGACTTGTTCTGTATGCTGATACCGTTATCAAAGCTATGCGTTTTATACGTGTTTAATTTTTCTCATGCTCGTCTCCATCTATCACTCTTTCTGTCTCTTTTGTGACAGGCCCGTGGCCATGGCTACAGACCCATTAGCTGAGGCAGGCTTTTATTTTGATGAACTCAACAAGCTGCGGGTATTAGAGCCTGATGTCAGCCAGAAGACTTCAGAGCTCAAAGAAGAGTGCAAAGAATTTGTGGACAGTAAGCACAGATCACATTTAGCTGTACCTGCCCTCCTAACATTAGCAGGTTCTGCACGTACAGACACGTTTTTTTATTCTTTACAGAAATTGGCCAGTTTCAGAAGATAGTGGGAGGTCTGATTGAGCTCGTGGATGAACTGGCGAAAGAAGCAGAGACAGAGAAGATGAAGGTAAGCTTGATATCTGAAGACTTTTCATTGGTTGTTGCAAAAAAAGTTGCAGTGCTTGTATACTAAAGCTTTATAATATCTGAGTGTATCTGAACTGGAACTGTCACATGCAAGCCGTATGGTATGTGATCGTCAAAATAAGACTTTTATCAGGTGTCATTCTGTGTTGTTGTCCTTCAGGCCATTGGAGCCAGAAACCTGTTGAAGTCTGTAGCAAAGCAAAGAGAGGCCCAACAGCAGCAGCTTCAGGCTCTCATAGCAGAGAAGAAGATGCAACTTGAAAGGTAATAAAAAAGGGTTAAGAGACACGAGGCTCGTCTGTGCAGCGTAGCAGGTTATGGTTTTCCATGTGTATGATCAGGGATACGACGATTCTCCAAAACCTCCCATTTTTGTTTTTTTTACAGGAGGTAAAACAAATTTAACATAAAATTTCCAGCTACCCCAGATTTCATCAGATCAGCAAGCTCCACGTTGTTGTAATTGCCATTTTACATTTGTATTGTATCCAATCTGCGATCTTTGTTAAATTGTAACACTTGTAAAAAATATAATAGTACTCGTGTGGAATACATGAATACACAAATATTATTTGTGTGTGGCCTTAATTTCTGTGCAGGGTAGGAACATGTATTTACAGGTTAGTGGACGAGGCCCAGTGATGTCTGAATGTATGTAAAGGATAGTCAGGTTTCTCGTGCCTGTCTGATGTTTTTTCTTGTGTCCTTGTCACAGATATCGTGTAGAGTACGAAGCTTTGTCCAAAGTGGAGTCGGAGCAGAATGAGTTCATCGACCAGTTTATTCTCCAGAAGTAAGAACACCTGAGACCAAACAATCTGCGACTTTTCCTCAGTGCCTATCTCATTTTCAGAGAACGACTCCACCGCAGCTCCTTCTCCGAAGCGGTCCCAAAGCTCCGACGTCCCGGACGCCTCCTTCTCTGACGTGTGAACTGACCGCCTGCTGTTCCCACTGTGGACAGCAGGCGTGTGCATTTACAGTGCAGGGAGCTTCACGTGTTCATCTCTGCTGACATCAAACATCACAAGATGTCACACCAACGCTGAAGACGATGGAGCTATTTATACAAAGATAAACTATTTATACTATTTATACTTTAGTCTGTATATCTAGTTTTATTACTTTTTGTATCTGCATGTGCATGTAGCTGTAAAGAAGGTTCAGTTTATGAAAAATGAGCAGGTCAGGATGTTTTTGTTTAATTCCATTCTTTGGTACATAAGAAGCTTTCTCCTCATTGTTTTCTCGTATGTGTATCCTTGTTATCAGCATTAATTTGAGAAAAATGGTTATACTTGAATACTGTATGTTGCACAAAAGTATCATCTTTGCCTCCAAGCTGTAGAAGAGATGTGTGAGCAAAGTTTAACAATGTGCTATTAAGTATTGTGTTAATAAAGATTACTTGATATGCAAATATTCTGGCATTGTTTGACCTCGTGTAGGGAAGGACATTCAAAGCATGTGACCGACCTCAAACTGCAGTTAATGTGTTTTTATATACTGCAGGTCTGTGGATGGAGCCCACTGAACTCCTTCCAACTGCTTGTGACAAACAGTGGCTGAAATCTGATCTCAAGTCAGTTCTTTTTACTTCTACTCCCCTGCGATCCTGGATCGTACACCCTCCACTGAAGCAACATAAGAGCAGCTTCTCTATTCGTCCAGCTACTGACTACACATTGACCTGTAGCTCTGCTCAAACCGTCCTTTAGGATCCAGGAAGTCTGAAAGGGCAGCCTCATGGCTAAAGTTCGTTGTTGGCACCATCAATAGGAGTACATTATGCTGCCTGGTTTTTTAAACTCTGGACATGTCCGTCACTACTGTATGCAGCACACTGACCACCAGTAAACACATACGATCTCGTGTACTTACACAAACTACCTTTTTAAAGCGCTGACACACTGAGTGAAAGGTCAGCAGGCTGCTTGGTGACCACTAACATTACTACAAAGAGTAATTTTAGTTACATAATGTGACCAAATCATGATTAAACTTTTTATCTTTATTCAACTACTGAATGATTATTTACAAACATATAGAGTATTATATATTATATATATAGAGAGAGAGAGAGTAAAGTACAGTACAACAGGAACGTATTCACAGCGCTTCACTTGTCCCACGTTTTGTCATGTTACAGCCTCATTCCAAAGCCAATTCATTTTTCACTTCAAAACACACAACAGCCCCTCGCTCAGGTTGTGCTGTAAATATGTGAACGGTTAAAGGTGGGATATTTTTAACTGGTGACATGATTGTCCTTCAAGTGTTGCAACAGATCCGTAGTGTCACTGTTGGATGATGAAACTGGTTTGAACAGTTTTCTGCATTCTCCTCTTTGCTTGAAGTCAAACGTGTCCAAACAACAGACGTGACGTTTGGATTGAAGTTGTGCACACAGCTCGATGTGTTGATTTGTTTTTCTCCACGCTGGGTGGCACAGAGTCACGTGACAACACCGAATGTTAAAAACCTGAAATAACCGACGTGGGCAAGATTGCGTAGATTAACGGTTCCGGGTGTCGGTTCCGATTCCTTTTTCGATGCCCAGCTCTAGTGTGGAACACAGCTGATTTGATGCTCGCCGTCTCAAAGTAGTAAAGTGTATTTCAGGACAAGAATGTAAAGTACTTCCATTGCAGGCTTTTACTGCCTTTGTTATTAACAAGTCAGGGCAGCGATATGGTAGCAGCTGTACTGGCTGCCATCTTTCATGTCCTTCCTCTTCAGCATGCAACATAAACTAGAACACTTGTAAGCGTATGCCGTCCCCTTCAGTTCTGCTTCTACATCATTACACGTGCAGCCTATCAGCGTATGGAACCTATGGTAGCAAAGGAAAAACAAGTACTGTAGTATTTCTCACAGTTCTGGTGCTGAAAGTTAGCACCTTTTTTCTTTAGCAGGCTGCAAACATATTTAAAGCTGTAAATGCGAGTGTTCATCATTCAGCCACGGAGGCAATGATATGGAACTCACACATCACCACTTCAAACAAAGCATAAAGCCACGAACCGTTTGTGGTTCGCTGACTCTGAACACTTCATTCGAACAGTTTCAGTTTCCATCTCCTGTTCGACTGTTGCTCCAAGGAACAAACCAGCTAAGCTCATGATTGCACATTTAATTACATAGTTTGAGAACAGTATTTACAGCAAGTCATCAAAAAAACGTAACAGCCTGAGCACTCGTAGACAGGGGCAGCACCTTAACCAGCGTGACTCCAGGTGCAGCCCACCTGTGGACACGCTCTCATATTATGGCGCTCACTTCTTCTTGGTATACTGTGAATGACAAAGGAAATGAACATTACACTTTATGTTCATGTGTATGAGAACTTGGAGCTCTTCTTTCCTTTGTCCTTACTTTATCGAGAATCCAGTCAGCATCTGCCACGGCTCTCTGGATGATCATCTGTATCCTCTCAGGGTCATCTTCATCTGAGTGGCTGTTGTAACCCTGGAAACAAACAGCAAACAAAGAGTTTATGGTTTTAATGATCGTGGCAGAAACTACTTTCAGCAGTTTTGATGATGATGATGATGATGATACATTAACGGTGTATCAGTCACCGTTTCTGGTTGTTATGGTGATCATAAACATGTCAGTACTATCTAAAAATAAAAATCAATAGTGCCACACAAAGGTCAAAGGTCAGCAGTTTACCTTCACAGGAAACGGCTGTTCTGCTGCCAGCCAATCACATCCCAGTATCAACAGAAAATAAGGTTAATGATGAACACAGCGTTCGAGCGCCCTCTTCACGCCACTGCAACAACGGTTTTCAGAAGTCTGTGTAGAGCTGTGATGCTAATGTACACTAGTCATTTTGAAGATGTTTTGTTGCTTTTCTCCATTTTATACTATTATCTATTTAAAAATGTTCACATTTTTAACACTTCTGTTGACTTAACATACATAACACATGGATCTAAAGGGGTCATTGTGGACTCCAACGCTGGTATTTTTAGGCAAAGTCAACAAAAGATGAATTCAGGTCACCATGAACCAAATGTCTTATCCTCATTAAGTCCCTTCAGATCCCCAAAACAATACATATAACAATCGATATCACAATATAAATGCAGCAAATGTAAAATCAACACATGGAAAGTACTACTTCTTTTTTAATTTAATTTAAATAATAAAAATGTAAATTAAAAATGGGCCTTACGTGTCGTGACACACACTTGGTGACCGCATGCAGTCACGTGTTGTGCGATTTGATCAATGAACAAAACCACATATGTATAATTATCTCCGTGATTCTTTTTGCTTTGCATTTGTAAATGCTCTCCGTACTCTTTTGTGTGATTCTTGCTTAGGTGGTCGAAGAGGTTTGTGGTGTCGCTGTCTGTCGTGAGGGCCGCTTCTAATTATGCACAGCGGGTCCCTTCCTGTTAAAGACAAGTTCTTCCTCCCCACTGTCACCAGGTCCCTGAAATAACTCTTGTTGTGCTTATTAAAACTAGTTCGATAGCAGATGGATCACTATTTCTGCATTGGGACAATTTTCATAGTTTTCACTATCCTCACTATGTGCAGGATTAAATGAATATTCATGATCGCAGATCTTGCCATTGATTCCCAATAAGCCATTTACTCTATAAAACCATTTCTCTCTGTCATATATGTGTAGTTCCGTTAGTCTTGTCACACAAGAGTCCAAAAGGTATTAAAGTTACTGTCACCGTTTCACTTGTAAAACCACCTGCTTGTCATGTATGGGTGCATACAATGACCTCACCTGTCTTATGGCGTGTCGATAGTGTTGCTGCATCGCTGTGGACGGTAACTGCCTGCAGCATCTGAGCAGGTATCGATACAGCTGCAGTGGAGTGTGGACCAACTCGGCTCCAGCTAACGGTGGCATCCCTTCCTGTTCTGGTTAAACAGCTGTTGGTAAAAATACAATCAGACCCTAAGAGTAGACTGCAGATGTAAGAACCTAGAAACAGTGTGTGTCAGCAGGGGAAAGCGGTACAATCACATACGTTTTCCTATAATGTTGTGAAGCTTTTATAGAGATGATTCCCCAACAGCAGTAACACTAACAAGATGCCTGGAAACATAAATCTGGTACAGATTAACGACTTCAGATAATGAAGCGCCTGTACACAACAAGTATTAGTACTGGCAACGCCGCCCTGGGCGCTACATGGTGTAGGATCAGACAGGACGCTGCTAGCTTGTGTGCCTTTGTGTACGTTTGGCGTCCTGGGGAAAACTGAGTTGGGTTAAAGTAGTTCAAACTACATTAAAAATAATAATACTAACAAAAGAAGATTAAAAAAAACCCCAAATACAACAGACACGTGGACAACATATCAGCAAAAGTGCCACAAACATTCAAATCCACTCTGTTCAGTGCAATTTGCTCTCAGTTAGCCAGATAACCTCCAAACTCCTTCCAGTGTACCGATATAAAAACTAAAAAAGCTCAAAGCTGCAGTAAAATATTTAGGTTTCGCTCTCGGTGTTTTTACCAGTTTCCGTGTTAAATGCTTTCACTTTATTAAGGTGTACATATTAGAATTATAAAACATTTACATACATTTACACATCCAGAGTCGTACATACAACATACCTGACCCTCCATGTTTACGTTTGGCTGCTCTGGATGTAAACTGTGTTGCTAAATGGGGCTAGCTAATCACTGACAGAAGCATTATATATTTCCACGCGTGGACAGGCTTACTGTAGCTGTGACCTGCAGGCTGTCAGCATGAACTCGACATCGCAGAAGTCTCCTCAGTCTTCTTACCTAACTTCTATGACCACCACGTTCACAAGCGCTAACCGGATGTTCTCGATACTACGTCTTCTTCTATGGTTGCAAATATGTTACATTGAAAGACCAGCGACCCCTGTCGTTGGATCTATAAACTACAAACATAGGTACACACATCTGGACTTAAAGAGTAAACGTTAAGTGTAATCTGTAATACATAACCTTTGGTCATTGTTCATAAAGTTGTGTTTATCTCATTTGAGACCTGATGATTGGTCTAATGTTCTGGTACATGACCGTAGCTTAGATCACAGCTTTCTGTGGATTGTCCGTAGCCACTGTTGACACTTCAAATGCAGAATCTTAAATCTTATTTTGGTTGGATATTTAATGTTATTAATTACTCAAAGCAACTGTCATATCAGTGTTTATTGGAAGTTTACATATCTGTACAGAACGCACAATTTTGGTTGTTATAATATGTGTTTCAACATTGAATGGATGAATAAACAAACAAGTGGTCATAACAGGCACACACACACACACAGACACACACACACAAAACAAAAACAGAACACACTGTAAAAAATATGAAGATACGTGCAGAGTCTTTGGTCGCTCAGTGTGCTTGTAATGTGCAGTCCCAACATTCACTTTTTTTTAAAAAACATGTAATTCAAATGAAATGTGAGATAGAACCAAACACATCTGCATGAGCATGTTGTGTCCTTGTGGCATTACCGGATGTAGAGTGGACACAAAACACTAACGACAGTAACGTAACTCACCTATGCAGCTTAAATACAATAACTGAACTGCATATGCACAGAACACTAACGATGATAAAGCAGAGTAGAATATGATTAAGGCTTGTCCTCGTGATCACAACTAACAGATTTAATTAGATTCATGATTATAATGTGAAAGTACAAAAAATATCAAATTTCTTCAGGTGATCATAGCAAAGCTTAATTTACAACTATCAATATGATAAAGACAACAGCTTTGAGAAGTTAATGTTTTTAGGGCTACAGCCCAAATCCACTCTCTCCTTCAGTGATATAAAGAACCCACTATTGTTGCTTTTTCACTCTTTCAGGCCGATTATCGAACATCTTTAGTGCAACTTTGTTTTTCTGGCTTACAAAAGTAAACACTCTTTTTGCATTTGAATTTGTTAAGGGGTAAGTATCCTGGAGCAGAGCCTTTCCTCTGCCAGAGCAGCAGCACAGTGTGGACTAGAAAAACATGTCAATTCTGCTACTGAGTCCCATCTGCTTGGTTCTGAAAACTCATCTAAGTTATAAAACGTACAGTACGTGTAGCTGAATGTGGCTCAGTCTTGGTCACTGCTGACGTGGCTTTGTGCACACCCATTAGTTCCTGATGAGGTAAAACAGCTGTATGGCGGTTTAAAGGACTGTCACCAGCTGGCAGGAGAACACAGCCAGAATTTGTTCTGTCCATTTAGCAGCAACATGTAAAATGAAATGAAACAAATTCCCACATGACGTGACGTGTTCTCTCTGCACAGGAAAGAGTCCAGAGTCTGGCGTGGCAGTAGGCAGGGGGGTTGTGTGCTGTGAGAGATGAGCTGATGGGAATCTATCTCTCTGACTTGACTTTGTAGCGGAGGACAAGGTAAGTGGCCAGACGTAGGATGATGAAGAAACTTCCTAGGACAATAAAATCTACATAGAGCTTTGCATCCTCCACATTTAACAGCTGCAGAACCTCTTCAGGCTGTTGGAACTTACACACCTGCCCTGGACACTCCAGCTCTGAGCGGTTCATCCCGTAAATGGACAGGAGGACCCCTTCAAAGCCATACCTACGAGAGAGAGAGGCAAAGTCTTATCTGTAAACAGCCGAGTCACAATAGCTCAAATGTTGTTTACTGTTTCTGTGATAAAGGCTGATGACTTTGGTAATCAGGCCCAGCCATCGAGGATTTGAATGAAGCTGATGAATAACTTTTGTACAAAAATTGCTTGAAAGCATCAGTCAGATTATCAAGTAGTTTATATAAATGTGTTAACAGTGTTTGACCATTGGTTATATGTCCACTAATCTCAGTTATTACAGTAGGCTCAATAACTGATGGCCTAATGTGAATAAGTGTAACTGTGATTTGGTACTCCTCTGCTGATATGGCCTTAACACCACAGGAGCACTGAGTGATGTGTAGAAGGGACAAATACAACACATTCTGTCCTGGAGGGCAGCAGGTGGCGCTTCACTCTGTTCTGCAGCAGCAAGCTTTGTGT
>VUQR01000998.1:22118-35186 GCA_015108515.1 Hemichromis elongatus
GTAATCACAAGCTAAAAAAGCTAAAGCTAGAAAACAAAACATCAAGCCATTTTCAGATGCTATACAAAAGCAACGTTTCAAAAAGTGCTCCAAAGCTGAGTTGAAGTTTACGAAGACAGCTCACCATCATGGCCTCCCTGGTAGTGAGGTGTGGCAGCAGCATGTCTTCCTGCATGATGTAGCAGGACATTTTCCTGAAGGTCCTCAGGTCCCTGGGTTTCCCATTTACCAGGATCTGACCCTTCATCCCTGTTTCCCTGAGCAGCACGAAGGACAGATACCAAACATTTCAACTGGATAGACAAACTCCTACGTCAGTTAGTAAAATACTTTACTAATTAACCTGGTGTTTGTATCACACAGGCCTAATTTATGTCATGGTAGCGGTATTAGGAGAGACAGCTTACCTGTACCCTGCTAGAATGTTCATTAGGGTGGACTTCCCTGCCCCCGATGGCCCCATGATTCCTATAAGCTCCCTGCTGCAGAACCTTCCTGACAGGCACTTTAATAAGGCTTTGAAACCTGCCAATAAGTGTTGATGAGAATGAACAGTAATATTATATTACTCCACAAGAACATACTTTATGCGAGCGTGATAAAATACTCACGTTAACTTGTAGCTACTAGTTCCCAAAAAGCCACTTGGAAATTTAAAAAAAAGACCTCAACACTAGATTTCTTTGGGGAGCAGAAAACCCCCATCACCGAATAGAGCAGGAGTCTGTGACAACACATATGACACGGATTATCGGGTCCAACATGAAAGTCGGTCCTGGGGCAGAGGTGGGTTGTAAAGTGGTTTGTAGATGTACAGCAACTGTGGCTAGATTAACATAAAATTTTGGTCCTTATTTAAACCTGTATAGAAGGGTTTCCACTGAGATATGGGCTGGTGGGGCCAGGTGTTCACCACTGTGTTTTGAGCCTAAGCACGAGAAGACTCCTTGCTTGCCTTAAACACCAGGGGCAAGCAGGGACAAAATATGAAACTGTTCAGTTAGCTAACATATTCTGTTTTGCTACTGCTGTGTTGATCATTTAACACGTATAGAAACTGCTTAAAATTTTAAAAGAATTGTAAGCACAATGTTTTGAGCTAATACTGAATTTGAGGTTCAATATCCAACCTTCCAGTGATTACAACATTCAGTCTTCAGAGCTACAGTCACACACTATTCTTTCTTTTTACTGAAAGTGGCTCATATGGAATAGTATTGTAAAACAGTAAAATCAGCAGACAGTTGGCATCAACGCTTACAATACAAATATGGTTGCACATAGATGGCAGCATTTGGCATTAAAGTTGTTGAATGTCCTCTGCACTTTGGCATGGCGATGCAACAAGGACATGATCCCCAGTCATTCCCACACTCCCACCTCCGGGTTTACCGGGGTCACATGTTCTAAGAGGTTGATGAAGGCTTTTTCCACTACACAATCTGACAGCCCCAAACACACCGCTCTCTTAATTCAAAACTGGTTAATGTTTGCACATCAAATTCTTAATTCAATCCAGTTCAATTCAATTTAATTTAATTGATATAAGGCCAAATCCCAATAACAGTTGTCTCAAGGTGCTAAATTTTAGATGCAAGTTGTAATGAAGCTACAATTGTTATACAAAAATGTTTTTCCTCTAATAAAAACCGTCCCTTGCTTTTGACAGTAAGCTTTTATATCACAGTAAACTCACTGTACAGTATCACATGTTAGGTTTCTTCCTGTTAAAAGGGAGTTTTTCCTTCCCACTGTCGCTAAAATGCTTGCTCATGATTGTTGTGTTTTTCTCTGTATGTATTATTGTAGGGTGTGCAATAAGACACGTACTGCCTGGACAAATGACCAACAAACAATATAACTTTCATACCAGTGTTAAAGCCTGGTGGTGGGAATGTTCTTTGTGAGGTTGGTTCACTGTCTCAGGGACCAGGAAGCTTGCATTCATTGATTCAAATGAAAAATTCAAATTCATTGATTCATAAATTCTGTATCAGATCTAAAAGTTATGATAATACAAGGTCACTGCTCCAGTAGTTGCAACTGAACCAAAGTAGGAAATTTAGTAGGGAAATGATTTAAAGCACAATTGAAAATCCACTAGGTCTAACTAACTCGGTCATCATTCAACACTGAAATCTGTTTAAATGTTGTGAAGTAATCACATTAAGGCAGTGCATGCAATAAAATCAAATACAAATAACTTTTATTTGTACTGAGCTACGGCATCTACATGTTACTGTCTGTGTATAGTGTGGATTGATGGGTGGCGTGAACAGGGTGGATCCTGGGAGGGCAGCATGTCAGAAACAATCAGCCTCGCCTCCTCTGTCTGACGGGGAAATGATGCAGACAAGAAAAATCAATAGAGATCAGTGTTACAACAACTGGAAGCACAAGTTGACTGCTGTAGGTCTTGGTCCTACACACTACTGTTACACAATACCGCACATCATGTGTCTTAGACCTGACAGACAACAAGTATGGTTTATATACCTGAGTATCGGTACAATACACAAATTATGACACAACCAATTCCAGATATGTGTTTTCTATATATTAAATAATATATCTGTCTCTGCAGCATGGCTGATGATAAGCCATCATCACTGAGTGTTCCCTCACATACCGTCCACTGTTTCCACTCACACAATACATTCAGAAAACTTCCCTCCAAAACCGAAAGACTGAGTGCAGATTTAAACCACTTATTAATCATTTCTGTTAGCGTTGCAAAACTGTTATTTCCACATCTCCAGGACCAAATGTGAAACGTGCAACGTTGCCATTTACTGTGCAGCATGAATGCACCGCATAGCAAACAGAGAAGACACAGGCCAGAGATTTCCCGAGACATTATGTCAGAGGCACCTTTTAAACCTGAAGGCAGCAAATATTTAACACACAGCAAGGTGACAAAAGCTGAACAACTGAATGGAGAAACACAGAATGATTCCATATGAGCCACAGGGTTCACTGACTGAAGCCCTCCCAGAACACTTTACTTGGGTGGACACCCAGCGATACTGACACTGGTCCAAGTTTGTGTTTGTGTTTTTGCCATCCATTAAATCACTCTTTTTATTGTTTCATTTTCTTCTTCTTACTACTTTTGAACAAGTACTACCGTCTCCAGCTACTGTCGAAGATGCCGTTATTAGTTATGCCGCCCACTCAGAAACAATGGATGATCTAACTGTTGTCAACTTTAGAGCATTGTGCTACATCGCTGTCTCTTTTAGAAACATGCTGTTTATTTTAGGGTTCACACATCCACACATCTACTGTCTCTTGTCTTGATTTTTCTTGGTCTTTTCACAGTATCCTTACAAACTGTTTAAAGCAGAAAACTGTATATAAAGGATGGTCAGAAATGTGTTACCTCTCCTCCTCCAGCATGGACCCTCCCGAATGGTGTAGGAGATGTTGATGAACTCCAGGTCAACAGCGGAGCGTCTGGGCAGGTGGGTGAATCGCTGTGCTTCAGTGATCTGGTTCTCAACCTTCTTCAGGTGGGTCAGCATGGATACATCCTGTTGCAGCTGAGGTTGAGCAACAGGCTGGCTGTCACCGTTACACATGACCACCTCCTCCATAGGGAGGCTAACAGAATCAAGTTCCAATGCCTTATTATCCATATCAGGTCACGGACTGTGGGTGGAGGAGGAAAGAGAGGAGATGAAAAGGCGAAGGGAGGCCATTCGTGGTTCAGCTGTCTAATTTTACACCTGCAGGTGAACTTTTTGTGCTTTGCTAGAATGTTTGTAGGTCATTTAATAAATGTTATCTATCAACCCTGAAACAACAAAACAGCAGGGAAGCTGAGCCAGCGAGCAGCTCTGCTCATGCCACCAAAAAAACAGAACAGACGATATTTTTTCTTTTCATTGCTTGTTTGCACATTGCCTCAGTTTCCCCTTCCACACCACTGTAACTATGAGGCCAGCAACCAGGTAAGAATAGGGTGACCAGGTCATGAAACGTTATTGGTGTTTGGGTTTAAGCACCAAGGCGTACCTGGATAGGTTTAGGTACCAAAAAAAACAAAACAAAACAAAACAAAAAACGCATAGAAATCTACCTGGTTAGGTCAAGATACTGAAATTTGCCTGTCTACATTTACATCATGACTTATATCATAATGCATACAGAATACTTTCCAACAGTAAACCTGCCTGTGACAACCACTAAAGAATAGCACAAACATAAAACACTGGAAGCATTCCTGTGATGGTGTCATTCCAAACTTTCAAGGTTGTATAACATTCATTATTTATAAAGATTCACTTCTTGTGAATGGGTTACCTTTAGTAAAGCATAGGGATATGATTATGACTGAGCCTGGAATATCATCTACAAGAGAAGTTTTGATTATCTGTGGACAACTATCCCAGAAAGCTTTTACAGGAAGACTGTAATGTTCTTTTTTTTTACTACCAAATTTGTTATACTGGACTGTTGATCCATAGTACCCCTTCGTATGGTTTAGCCACTAGAAAAGCTTTCTGACCGAAGGTACAGATCTCCCATGTGCAATAATCTTCCTCCGATTTGTCAAAGTTCAGATCAGGAGCTCAGTAGGGTGATAAGCCCGTCTAAAGCTCTGACAATAAAGACAACACCAAAGGTTCCTATGTTGGCTTGTTGTAAATGATCTCGCAGCATTGCTGGTTTTCTGTTTTGAACACAGATAGAGACTCCTGTGTAATCAAAACTGTTTTTCTGTCCTAACCTAAATTCCGTGTTACAAATAACCCAACAGTAGCGCCACCTGTTACACACAATATCTGCTGTATTACCAGAAATTAGATGAAGAAGAAAGATACTAATATTACAACTGCATTCAAAGAAGTAGGACACCAAACAATAGCTTGGTGCAAGTTCTTAAAAAACTGGCCTGGGTTACTCCCAAGATCGGTTGGCTGCTTTAATGAATACTGCTTCATATTTCTAACGCATATTGCCTTTGTTCAGTTTTGTAATGCATCACCATTCTACAGCACACGAGAACGTTTTTGATTTCACCATTCAAATAACTGAAGTACATTGCTGCCTCTGACTGTCTTCCACTTATTAGGCCGAGTAAAAAACACGACATTTGAGTGCACTTTTTGTAACAGCTGGCTTGTATGGTTCTTCAGTAATATGTAGAAGTAATACAATTGTGCTATTAAGTATTACTTGAGGAGCCCAAATGCGAGCTATTGATTTAATCAGCGACAATTGATGATTCAGTATAACTAATTTGGAAATGTCCCGAATACATGTTCTTGTGATTATTAGTTCATTAGTCTAGATTAAGTGTAAACGTACATAAATTTCCTGGGAAAAGACAGCTTAAGCCCGACCAGCGTCAAACCAAATCCACTCCTACTATCCACGCTGGACTGTAAGCGGCACAAATATGCAATCTCCTGATGTGACTAATGATCACTGAAATTGAGATGCGTCTAATCTACTTTGCTTTGCACAGACCACTGTAAAAATGGTTCCCAAGTCTGAGGTGGTACAGTAATTTGTCCTTTTTGAGACAGGAGCCTCATTTAATTACTCATGGGGTTCTTAATCCTCTTGGGGATTAAAATGAACTTTCTTTTATTTCCTTGATGTGCAGGAGGGGCTGTAGTTACTGCCTTGGGAAAAAATCTGCAGAGTCAGGTACGCTACCGAGCACCAAACCGAGACAACGTATGGGATTTGACTGCTCCTCTACGTGCCTTCCAAATCACACCTCCACGCACACGGGAGAAGCCAGAGTTCTTGGTGTCAAAGGGTCCGAATGAGAAAGAGGCATGTGAGACATGTTATGTATGCCAACGTATCACGAGTCACCTTGGATGGCTCTGGAGAGAGGGAAGGTCCATGGAGGGAAGAGAGGATAAGGAAAGAACTCTATGACCTGAGATCAAACTGCTTTAGATTATCTACTGTACTGCTCTTACACTTTTTTCTGACTCTAAGGCTTACAGTTAGATGAAAGGCCCATTAGTATCAAATTAAATGCCCACACAGATAAATGGAGACATCAAAGTGAAGATATAATTATGCCCATTACCTGGTTTGGATGAACTCAAAACACACAGCTGACAGGTAGGAACACAGACTTTGTGTTCCTACCTGTCAGCCACATTCACAGTAAGCTAGCCATGAGAAACATGCATACAGGAAGAGACCAGCAGCAGTGTGGAGTATACAGGACTAAACAGTGGACAAAGCAAAGAGGCCAGTACTGAGTTAAACTACTCTCAACTTTGATGTGCAAACTTTAAGACTACTGTTGACTCATGTACAATGGAACAGGAAATGTACATGCGACATACCTTCAAAACTACTGCCTGACAAGTCCATTACTGCCCAGATGTTTAAGCGATGGGAAACAAGTGAATCGTTTTAAACAAAGGGATTTGCAGAAACATCATTTTTGCAAATCCCCATATCCCCAAAAACTGAGTGAAAATGACAAAATCATCTGGCACCCGACTAGAAACCCATACAGGGTGTTGAATAATCAGGCCCCTCCTATAGACCTCATTGTATCATATCACCCCATTAGAGTCTTCACTCTCACACTGCTGGTTTACTTCTTGTTCTTATGGTATAAATTTAATGGGCAGCAGAGCCTTCAGCTTTCAGGACCCTTTCTGTTGAACCAGCTTCCAGTTGTTTTGCTTTGTGAGACAGACACTATCTCTACTTTTAAGATTAGACTTAAAACCTTCCATTTGACAATGCCTATAGTTATGCATTATCACCCCCCCACACACACACACACACACTTTGCTTTGTTGGACCCGCCTGAGAAAATGTGTTACAGCCTCAAGGTCACAGGGAAATACACAATTTTGTGACTCATCGCCATTCAAAAGAGTGTATGGAGCACCGAAAAATAGTAGTCAAATTCTCTAATCAGTGATAAGCAATTGAAGATATCAAAAAGTGGGGGAAAATGTCCACTTTTTATACAGTAAGGACACTCACGTTATTGTACATGAACAAGTCTTTATTTGTTGAAATGAGTTCTTCTAAAAAAAGCCACAACACCTTTTCTGTGTGTTGCATCTCTTTGACAGATGCTTACATCTGCTAGAAAAACAGTGTTTCTCTCTGGAGCTTAAATATAGTCAGATAGTTCTGCCCAAGCTTATAGTAGAACAGGCTGTTCTTACGTAACATGAGAACGGCGAGCGTAAGGATACAGTCCAACCAAGGAAGTATGCTAATACTACTGGTCTCACATGACTTTGAAAGAATGAGAACTGAATCACCAAAAAGGCTTTGGTTGAAAAAAAATCATAAAAGCTTTTGTACATTCCTTCAGTCAGAGTTACAGCACAGAGAGGCTTTATAAGCTATAATAATTTCTACATGTAGGGACTTGAAATCATTTGAGCAGAAGCAGAAATATGACTTTTCTTCTCTCTTCCTTTGCTGTAATGTGAGTACATTGAGCGAATCAATTTACATACTTAAAAGGAAACCTGTTTTCTTTCAGCGCTTCCACTTCAGTGTTCATCAAACAGTTCATGTTTGAGCTGCTTGTCCATGCATCCATATCCATCCTACACTTATCCAATTCAGGGTTGCACGAGTGCCGGAGCAGCGCTTCTTTCAGGCAACTTCAGCTTCATTTCACTAAAACTGACTTCAAATATTCTTCCACCAGTGCAGTTTTTCTTTCTGCGCTATCATTTCAATAGCAAATTCAGACAAGTCAGTGTTTCGCTTCCATCCATGATTTTAGCTGCAAGACATCAATGACCAAAATGTACATCTTATTTTGAAAGTCGTATCAAAGTTTGCATTACTTCCCTGAGCAGTACATCCTTGCTGAGTGACATTTTGGCTTAACTGGGATTATTCTAAGCAGGAATAATAAAAATGAATAAACTGTGTTTTCATCAGTTTTGTTTTTCTTTTAATGATCAAATATTTCTGGACAGATTTCACTCTAAATGTAGTTTCAGTGTACAAACTGACGCAGGTAAAATTCACGGTAAAGCACTAATAACCCACAATATGTTATTCAATGAAGATAAATCACCTGATGTCCCACTGATGGTGTCAGCCAGGTGTTGTCAGCTTGTCATTTGTAGATGCAAATCCTTAAATATACTTTTAACTTTCAGCCAAAATGTTTGTTGGGGCATGTGAACAAAATCTGCTTAGTGTCACAGTAATGTTAGTTACTGATTAAGTTAACATAATTATGTTACACAAGTTAGCTTTATAAAGCAAGATAAAACTAACATTTTTAGCTCAATATTACACAATACAAACCCAGTTCAAAATGATATCTGAAGTATTTATAGTTAGCTTTGATTTTAATTGACAGCTTCAACACAAAGACCAGAGCACCACATGAGCATGCTGTACAGATTAGGACAGGGGGCAGGCTGTCAGCAGGAACAGCCACCGGAGGAAAAGATGACATATCTGAGATAAAAAGTAAGGCACAAGGAAAAGAGAGCAAACAAAAAGCTTACAATGGCTGCTGTCCTTCTCGGTGTCTGTCAGTATGTGGTTATCTCTCCCGGCTGCAGCATCCACTACCAAACACCGTCCAGTCTGCCGCATCCACAGCGTCTGTGCACGGTGAGCAGGGCAGAGCGGAGCAGGGAAGGGCGGGGTGGGGACTGGCGAACCGATGGAGGAGGGACGTGGACTGTGCTGGCTCCACGGGGAGGAACATTGTCCTTCACTCGGTAGAAACGTGGATTTCTGCATTTCTAAGCTTTATCATGAGAGACAGGCGAAGGCTTATGTTTATGTAACACACATTTCCCAAACCACAGCCTGTAGACTTATTTCACACTAATCACCTCTTCAAAATGTGCAAAGTGAAATCACTGGAAAGGTAAATGGAGATTTAAAGATGATATGGGGTATCTGCAAGTCCTGCTGAACACTAAACAGTAGTAGAGATGACCACGGCTAATGGCCCGAAACTATTGAACTAATTATTTTTATATGCTTTTAGTGGTGGTGCGACAAAAGGACAAATCTTAAATCGAGGTCTGCTTACTAACATTTCTCAGATCAGCTCACCCTGACTACGGGCAACTCCATCCACAGAGGACGACTGCTGGATGTAATGGAAAATATGCAGCCTATGTGTAAATCAGAGATACAGCAGACGCCGTCGTATCTACTGAACGTTCCTGTCAAAGTCAAGGATGTAAATTCTTCAGAGTCTTCAAAGATGTGACAAAAACAGCAACAATGGATAGCCTTGAATTCATGAAGTCACTACCTAAAAAGTGCATTTTTTATTTACTCGGGTTATCTTTTCCTAATATTAAAATTTGTTTGATGATCTGAAACGTGAGTGTGACAAATGTGCAAAAAGTAAGAGTCAAATAGTTTTTCACAGCACATCCCTCTCTACCTGGGACCTGAACACACCTGGTGTCAAACAGGGACAACGCGTTGCTTCACTCCCAACGGTGACGACATTTAAACACAACAGGAAATAAAGGCTGGCTTGCAAACCTGTGTTTACAAAGTGAATGAAAACTTTATTTACTGAGTCAATCTCAGGTGACAAGATGAATTTCTACACTCTGCAGTTAAGATTTGTTTTCAACACCGGCATACAAAGGACACTCCAGGAAAACGACTAAGGCTTCCCCTAAAACGGAGTGGACACTGAGAGATAAGTTCATTTTTGATAAGGGCAAGGCAGGCAAGCGCTCATTGTTATTGTGTATTACTTTACAGACAAAATGAGGTTTAGAAGTGTGTGTAATCAGTCAAACCTCAGCACATAACAGAAATACTGCCACCAAAACTGGCACCATCAAAACGCACCATCGTAGATCCTCTTCATGCTTTCACGATGCTCCATTCTAGCCCAGAGTCAATGACAATGGTGACAATGGTGGGTGTGGTGGGAGGATGTTATTTCATAGTTGATGGTGCCACCCCATTTCTCCTCTTCCAACCCATCAGACAGCTCAGTATGGGGGGAAGCAGATTTCTGTCCCCTCTGTATATGGTGTGGATGTGTGCTGCTGACCTCAAATGAGGATATAATCAAGTAGTGTAAGAAATACTCCAAGGGTCTGCAGAAGTAGCAGAGACCTCACAGTCTGGAGGTCACCAAGGTAATTAAACTCCAGTGGCTGTGCCTCTTGAGTTTAAGAGGTTCACTCCAATGAGACTGGGGGGCTGCCCTGGTTTACCTTTTTCAAGTGATAGTGTCACCTGAAATGGTTTTCCCAGAGATGCTGAGCACTTGTTGGCCCTTTTGCCTTCAGTCTGCGGTCCATCTTATCCCAAACCATCTCCATTGGGTTTAGGTCAGGTGACTGTGATGGCCAGGCCATCAGGTGCAGCACTCCATCACTCCCCTTCTTGGTCAAATAGCCCTCACACAGCCCGGTGTGAGTTGACCCATTTCAGGTCAGCTATATAGCTTAGCAATTGAGCCTCTTTTATCTAAATTGCGAGCAAAATTAAAAGGTACTTTACCCGGCATGGGCCACAGTTCTTCGGCAGTTGTTTCTGCTTATGCTGATGATGTTAACATTTTTGTTAGTGATCAAGATGATGTGAATGAACTGAGTGAGAGATTAATTATGTATGAGAAGGCTTCTTCGGCCAAAGTTAACTGGGCAAACAGTGAGGGTGGTGGGTAAATGGTGCACAGCGAACAGTCCGACCCTGCCAGGGAATTTGTGTTGGGGAAGAAATTGCATTAAGACATTGGGGCTTTTTATGGGTAATGAACATTTTCAGAAAAAGAACTGGGACGGTGTACGGGAAAAAGTTGAGTCCAAGTTGTCTAAATGGAAATGGTTGCTACCCCAGCTGTCATATAGGAGTAGGGCTCTGATTGCCAATAATCTGGTTGCCTCGTCCCTGTGGCATAGGCTTGTAGTGTTGGTTCCACCTGCTGGGCTGATTAAAGATGTTCACAAGTCATTGTGGATTTTTTCTGGTCTGGGCATCATTGGCTTAAGGCATCTGTACTCTTTCTTCCCGTGTCAGAGGGAGGACAAGGACTTGTGGATATCATGGCCAAGACTACTGCCTTCAGATTACAAACTCCTCAGAAGCTGCTTTATGGCACTGGTTACTGTTGGCTCCCCTTGGCTCAGCTCCTTCTTCAGAAAGCTGGATATCCTGGACTGGATAAGCATCTGTTTTTGCTCAAAACCGCAGAGCTCAGTGTGACGGGCTTAACACCTTTTTATCATTCAGTGTTGGATGCTTGGAAAACGTTGAAGATTTTCCATGATCCTGACCCTAGACCTGACCTGTGGATTTTTGAAGAACCATTGTTTTTACAATGACTTTGTTGTATGGGATTATTTGCTGTCATCATCTACAATAAGGACAACGTTTATCCAAGCCGGGATTGTGATGTCATCTCGCAAGACTATCGACAGAAATGATATGCCACCTTACTAACATCAAGTCCATCAGAATCGTAAAGAGGATCCTGGAAGAGGTGTGGGAGTCCTTACCCGTGTCACTGAGAGTATTTGCTGAAAACTGCGATTTACCTGACCAGTGGTAAATCTTTTTACCTTTTGATGGTTGGCATGAGGAGGATGGACTGCTTCTCTCTCTGGTAACACCAATTTTGGGCACTTTCAGTTCGAGTGGGAAGAAGAACCTTTATCAAAGTTGTGTCAAGGTGCTGAACTTGCTCTCTAGCAGGGGTCAGGGAGTCGAGGTGGAAGCAGGTTTTTGGTTCAGACCTTGCCCCGAAGGGCAGATGGAGGGTCCTGTATAAGCCACCTATTGAAAAACAGGTTGGTGACCTCCAGTGGAGGATTATACATGGATTGATAGCTACAAACAGACACAGAGCTCACTGTGACCCGACTACAGGGGGTGGAAGTTTTTTTTGTGAACAGGAGACACTGGAACACTTGTTTTTGTCCTGTGTACGGTTAAAAGGCTTAGTTGTAGATAGTAAGGTTTAGTTTATTGCAGGGCTGGGTGGAAGCATTGGGTGAGCGTTTTTCTATGGCTGTTTTTTTTGTTTTTAGTCTTAAGTACAGAGCTTTAAAGAAGAAGACTCGTGTCTTGATCAATTTCCTTCTTGGTATGGCTAAGTTAGCAGTTTGGAAAACCAGGAAATACAATGCTTGGGCTGGGTTGGTTGTATCAAGGTGGAAAGTGCAGCATGCTTTTTACAGTACTTCTAATCTACAGATGTTCACAGATTTGTGGTGTATTCAAAGTGTTTTATGTTCATTGAGGGAGAATGGTACACTTGTTTTGCATTTCTAGAATTATATTATTATTCTGTGTATCCTATTTGATAACTACACATGACTCTAAGGCTACATTCACACTGCAGGTCTTAATGCTCAATTCCAATTTTTGATCAAATCCGATTTTTTTCTGTCTGGTTGCTCACACTACAAATAAAATATGACAGTAAGCGCGCTCTAGTGTGAACGTTCACGGCCCTCAAAGCGACCCGCATGTGCAAAAAAAGACGTTACACACACCGCGCTCTGTTTACGGAAGTAAAAATGGCGAACATAGGCCGGTTCAACAACGACCGTTCAAACAGCAGTCGCTTTCTAAAACATTGGATATGTATCAGATTCAGTACCACATACAAAAGTGACCCAGATCAGATTTGAAAATATCAGATTTGTGCTGTTCACACTGTCATACCATGATCGGACATGGGTTGTATAGGGTCAAAAAAATCGGATTTGATGCGCTTTTGCATGCAGTGTGAACGTAGCCAAAGTGTGTGTGTGTGTGTTTTTTGGGGGGTATTTTTGTGATGTTTCTTTTGACTTTGTGTTTGTTTGTATTATTGAATTGTGATATGAATAAATAATTTTTTAACTGTCTTTCTTTCTTTCTCCCTTTCCTGTCCCCCAGTCATGTCTGTCCCATCTGTAACAACTGAAAAGAAAATAAAGAAAGAATAATAACAAAGGTCAATCAAATGGATCAATACAGCAAGGCCGTGATAATCCACTTGGTAAAGTAAATCTATTAGGCATCTTTCTTGGCCTTCAGACAACAATTCTGATGGCTAAAAAACCAAACGGGACAGGCAAAAAGAAGTAAATACGTTTTTTCTTTTTTCCA
>VUQR01001000.1:0-15098 GCA_015108515.1 Hemichromis elongatus
GCCCAGTTTGACCCATTTAGCAGAAGTCAGCCTGTTTAAGGCTCTGATATCTGTTCTGTGGGACTTAAAGCAGTTATGACATGGGAGGATTTTATCAGCCAATAAAGGAACATTTCATATATCAGTCTGCTCTTCATTTTATCACAAACAGTTATCACAGCTCAGACATTTTATGTTTACACATGTAAGCATTGAGCCAAATGTAGTAATGCCAACATAATAACAGAACAACATTTGTCTCTCATATATAACACATCTATATATACACTGTCATAGATGTTTGTCTTTGAGTGAAGATTTCAGGTGAGAGGAAATATAAATAACTGAATCTTTACTGAAGCTCAGTGTTTGACACAGCGTTCAAATTCACCGCTGTAATAACTAATAATGATAAATATAATACTAACTTTAATATTGCCCATTTTACATTTACATTACCAAAGTGAGATGACTTTATGAACAACATTAGCTAATCGTTATTTACTAGCTACTCTTAAAATGACTGTTCAGTACAGAAATCATGTTTTACAGTCCCATGGTCTCAGCCTCAGATACTCATCACATCAAACAAAGCTCGTGTAAAAACAAACCGATGAGCAAGAAGATTTTCTCCTTCATTTCTGTCAAACAATGCTGTATGAAACGTTTTCAGCAGTTAGTATCATGGTTGCTAGGCAACCTGAGCAGCACGATGGAGGCTAGACCGTCCCATTTCACAAGCCTTGCATTTCCAGCCTTAGCGGTCTTTGAGTACGCGGCCCTTGAGGATCGTTAAGGCTGCAGAACCTGAACTGGGACACAGCCTATGTCTTCTGATGATACTGCCTAAGGGAAGCATGTATAAAGTAAACAGAATTGGTCCTAGCACTGAACCCTGTGGAACACCGTATTTGACCTTAGTATATGAAGAGGACTCTCCATTTACATGAACAAATTGGAGTCTATTAGATAGATGTGATTAACATGCTAATGTTGCCTACATTTTTTTGCCAGGCAGGTCTTGTCAAACTTTGCAGCCTGTGACCCAGTTTTAATGTTAATTTTGGCCTGCAGGGGATTTTTTTTTTCAAGAACAGGCAGTGAAAGCATGTTTTACTGAACATTTATCATTTCACTGCATCTTTTTTTTAGGAAAATCTTTTTATTTTATTTGTGCAGGTGAGTCATGAGGATTGTAAATTAAGGTGGCTAAAATATTTTTTAAAGCTTTTGTCTTGGCTTATGATTACATTGTTTGGAAATTGAGGACATTTGGTAGAAAGCTTGCAAAGTCTGGAAGAATTAGGATGTTGTGCAAAATGAAGACATATTTGTGCATTTTTTGTGAGAACATTAGGGACAAAAGCTGGAAAATAACAAGCCAGTGTGAGTCCGCTCTGATTTTCACTTTAATAAGACAAAGAAGTCGGTGTTTGGAGGTTGGAGCGGTGCTGGAGGAGTCGTGTTGATCTATGATGTTTGAGAACATCATTTATTATTAAAAACATGCCGCTTGGTTAAGTTTAGGAGTTTGACAGTGTTAGGTTTGGATAAATATGGCTGGGGTTCACATTCTTCAAAGGTTGGCACCTTTTAAACTGTGCTTTCTTTGTTGCCATGGTTACACCTCTGCCAAAAAAACATACTTCCTACTGAAAAATGCATCACTTACGGATTCGTGTGCACGACTTGAAGATGTGTGGAAATACAGATATGCTTTTCCATGAGTCGTTCAGGAGCTGCTGCAAAACTGGCTGCAGGAAAAGTGAGAAAGGTGATTTTTAATAAAGTGTCAAACAATAAGTACGGATATTCTGGTTGGGAGACAATGGAGTGAAGTGAGGAACAGGAATACTTATGAGGGGCGTGGACAAGTTTTTATATAAGGAAAAACCTTTATAGACCTTTATAAACATGTATGAAGCATGAACAAGTAATCTTGACAGAAACCAAAATATTAAAAGTGAAAACAAGACTACTCACACACTAATCTCCTGTACACAATAAACAATGTTTTGAATATAGTTTCACTTGACTTATCAAGGCTTATCCTTATGATTATCTTTACTGGTAATTAGTATACATTAAAGCATGTTTACATTTTCTAAGACAGCCTCGCCATCACGGTGTGAGACATCTGTAAGTGTGATCATACAGGGCCGCGTGGTCGAAGGTGCCCGCTGTACCGTAGAGAGCACATATGAGACGGGTCCTGTTCCAGCAGCAGCTTTAAAACACTTATTTTGAAATAAAAAGCTCCATTTAGATTTAGCCACGTGCTGAATGACATGTTGGACAATTTGGGATGTGTAACAACTCACACCTGTGCTCAGGTGTGTCCTCTGAATGTGCACGATCGCTGTAGTGATCCCTGAATTCTGTCAGCTCAGTCTTCTATCCATGGAAGGTGTGATGGGGAGGTGTTGTGGTTAAAGATAACATGAGAAGCAGTAAGAATCTTTGAAGAAGTCGTTGGGTGGGGTTAACGACAGCTGCTGTCATTAACCCCACCCAACGTTAAACTTCCTTCAAAGGGATTTTTACTGTGGGTGTTGTCCTGGCAGGCAGCCCGGCGCTGGGTTTCACAGGGAATGCTTCCAAGCAAATAAAATAAAGTCATTGTCTAATTAGAAGGATTTCATATTTCCCATGTTTTTCTTTAAATGGGGACGAGGTTCAGTTTTACTCTGAAGGACTTTGTACCAAGAAGTAAAAAGGAATGTGTCAATCAGAACATCTTTTAAATGTTCTATTGTTGCTGTATTTGATGATTTTAGTCTGTAATCTTCAGTTTGTACTCTCAATTTTCAAAAACCAAACTCACATAAGTCCAATATGGAAGCTGACACATGGACCGGATGCTAAATAATATGACAATAAGTCATAAAGGAAGGAAAAACAAGTTCTTGGGTCCATTGTTTCTCACCTTGTGAAGGTAGGTGATGGTCCGTCGGCCCGAGGCTGGTCGTCCTCCTTCAAACATCAGGTCGTTGACAAACAGGTCGGCCTTGGCCGTGCGGTGCTGTTTCGTGCGGGATGGACTTGTGCAGCTTCAATAAACTTGCAGGCAGAAGGAAGCTGACTGGAAAAATGTCATGCTGCATAGCTTCTCCCAGTTCAGAGTCACCACTCTGAAGCGTGCCCACACAGCTCGATTGGACCGTGAAGGTCAAGTCCTTTTAGAAAACAGGCTTGGACTTACCACTATGACATCATCGTGACATCACCATTATCACCCCTTCATCAGCTTACGGTGATAAGAACTGTTCAAAGTTTGGTTAGGGTGTCAAAAGCCAACCTCCATCATCAGTATTTATTGGGTGGTTTCTAAAGATGAGGACATTATGTATGAATGGACTTTTTGGCTCTGTGGTAAGTAAAAGCTTGTTTTATTGGCCAGATCATGTCATCAAATTCATGTAACTTATCTTTGAAGAGTAAATCTGTGAAAGCACCACGGTCACATGACTTTACTGTAGTCATATTTAGACAGATGTTAGCACATAGAGGCTTCCTCGTTGGAGAGGGTTTTGCTGATATTTTTCATTTTTCAAGGCAAAAGATGAAAATATCTAAACTTTATGTCAGTCCAATGATTGTAAGACCAAGGAGCAAGAAGTGGGTTTTAGGCCTTGTTGCGTTAGCTCTATGTGGTCTCAGGTAAAGAAACCAGACCAGCTGCTGTTTGCAACAGAAACGTGCTGGTTTGGAGGGGGCGGAGCTAAAACAGGATCATTTGAACCATTGAAAGCTGCTCTGAGAGCTTAGGAACAAAAATCCAGAGCTGAAAACGAGCAGGTTGAGTCTGAAGCCCCAAAACGTCCTTGCTCTGCACAGCTGTCCTCACAAGATGCAAAGCTGGTCACTGGTCCCCACAGAGATACACAGCTAGGCGCACACACACACACTTCTCTCAGACAGATGAAACATTAAATTTTAGGATGAAAGATGATTGGAGGTCAGCTGCTATGCTCCCGTGGTTACCATCTCTGAGGTATCCACATGATTACACCCCCGCCTCCATCTCCTCTCCCATCTTGTCCATCTTCATCCTTTCTTTTCTCTTTTTTACATTTTCTGTCATTATCCTTTAATCTCCTTGTTTTTGTCTACATCTCATCCTATTTTCTCCTCCCTCGTTTCCTCTTGTTGTCCTTCTTTATTTTCTTTCCTTCCTCACTCCTTTCGCCTCTCCACGCTGATGACTAAAAGGAGGGGCGGGTGAGGAGGAGGGATCTGATTAGAATCAGTTAATTAGAGATTGCAGCAGCAGCAGAGTGGAGGTTCATTAATTATCAGTGCTGATCTACATGCTGATACGAATGTGAATCATTTCACATGGATTATTATCGTTGTAACGTGGAGATCATCTGGATGATGCTCAGACTGTAACGCCATACACCAGATTCCCAAATCAGTCTTTTATCCAGAGGGAAACGTGCCATCAGGCGTCTGTTTGAACTGCGTCTGCTCTACGGGGAATCGGTATTGCCCAAATGAGCTTCTAAGTCATGGCATTCAGTCTTTAAGATCAACAATAAATACCCGCAGGGTCCCTTTTTAAAAATAATTAAACAGAAAAAAATTCAAAGGGTAGAAAAAAGTCTGGCGACGGATGAAAGTGCCTGAAGTGATGCAGAATAACTGCATGTTCACTCTCGCAGCCTTTTTGTGATTTTCTCTGAAACGGACGTTTCTATCAGCAGACACTGAGACGGGAGAGGACCCAACGTGTGGGAGATGCTAAAGTCTGCGCTGACATACTGATGATGGCCTGGTTCGATGTGGATCAGCTGACCCTCAATCCTCTCTGAGTTACGCTGCAGTAGGTGTAGGCTGCTGGGGGATTCCCATCATGCACTGGGTGCTTTTACATACAGAGCGATTGTTGAGTTCCTCTGAGTTAGTGTAACAACACACACACACACACACACAGCAGGCTGATCAGTATGTGTGTGTGCGTGCGTGTGTGTGTGCGTGCATGTGTGTGTGTCTCACTTTGTCATGCGTCATCGTTTGTGAGGTTGACAGCCGGGATGACAGGCAGTCTCCTGGCTGTCAGAGCGGGAGAAGAAGCTGGAGATGGATATTTGCCTCAGAGCGATGGGAAAGCGGCAGCGCGATGGAGAGGAGGGAAATGCTCGCCTTGTCGGCGGAGCCGCTGAGAAGCAGAAACGTGGCGAGGAAGAGGAGTTTACTCTGCCTCTTTATTCTTTACTTTAAGGAGCTGCAGTGGCTTCGATCAGGCTCGAGAGAAAGTTGGAGAAAGCGTGTGTGACAGAGAGCGAGCACAGCCTGACATGTTTACTCTCACTGAGCTAAGCAGAGCTGAAGCTAACAGCACGTTTAGGGTCAGGCTGGGCCGTTTAGACGACGCCTGATTGGTTCAACACATTTTAAAGAGCTTGGATCAGTTTTCAGAGTCACTGAAACATGTCAGCACCAGTCTGACCAATAACGTGGCGAAGCCTCAGACAGGGCCGCGTCAGCCGTTCATGAACCGCTCTGGAGGATCGCCCTGCGGGTCAGGATCATCTGAGGATGCTGGTTCAAAGTGTCGCTGGGCAAGATACTGAAACCCAGGTGGCTGCTGTGGAGATGAACCTGTGAATTAAAGTGGGTGGAGCTCTCGAGCAGACGTGGTGTGTGAGATCCAGACCGTTTACCGTCACTGATGCCACTCTGCCTCCACACACTGACCCGGCCTGTGGGCGGAGCCTCAGATTAGCTTACACAGTGTATATTTTGTATCTCTGAGGTCATTTGGTGTTGGTGTTTCTTTGCTGCCATTTGTGCTCTCGGTGTGTCTGGTATTGTGTGCTTGTCTCCGCACTTCGTGCTTCCAGCTGACGGCGAGCCTCCTGGGGACGTCCCGGTCGGGTCCCCCTCGAGTCTGAGTCATTTGATTTTGAGTGTCTACCGATACCGAGTCCCGACCCGATATTTTTATTTTACATAAAAAAGAATAAAGAAGAGAGTTTACAGAGCTCACAGTTTGTTGTCATTAAGTTTATAATCCCTCCAGACCGCAGACATACTCGCGCTTTCCGCTTCAAGCTGCTTCCGTGTTCTGCCGGCAAAGTGACGTCACGCCGCACGTGTTGCTGTTTCTGTGTGGAGTCAGGAGGCCTAACTCTGTGCCACCGCATAACCATAGATGTGCTCAAAAGTAATGAGTATATATGTGTGTGTGTGTGTATATATAGCAGAGTCCTGATCGGGAGGTAACGCCAGATTCCGATGGAGTCTGAAACCACGAGATTGGGCCTGATTTCCCATCACGTGATCGGATCGGGACATCCCTAGAGCCTCCCCCGGTGCATGCTGGGATTAATGTACAGACACATTAAACTGCGCTCTGGTCTGCTGCTCGCCTGCATCAGTCTGTAAATTACTTACAATGTAATCATGTACTTCCTGTTAAACACCTGGAGTTACCACATAAATCTATGAACAGGCCACTGATTATTTTTGGTTCCTTCTCGTTCGTGTGGACCTTTACAGTATCAGTAGGTCAAAAGTGTGCACAGGACACCCCTGAGCACTGTGGACAGACCCAGACTGGGAAGCTCTGGTCCTGAAGCTCTTTGAATCCTCCGTGATCCACGCAGGAGGTTTCCTCCTCCTCCTCCTGCTCCTCCTCCGTGGGTCCGAGCCCTCACTTAATGCTTTAATGTCATTTGTAGCATTAAAATTTCATGGAGGCAGTTTGAGGAGCAAGCTGAGCCCCTCCTCCTCCTCTCTGCTCCATCTTTAAAAGCGTTTGCTCCCATTAGTGGAGCGAGTTGACAAACCTGTTACCAGTTTTCCTTTTACAGAATCCCTCCACCTCCCCTCACCCCCACCCACCCAAAACCAATTACCTCCTGCAGCTTTACAGCCCGGCTCGTAATCCCAGAGCGCCACATATGAGGCTCCTCTTTCAGCCGCTGGCAGAAAAAGGAGAAGAAGAAGGAGGAGCGTGTGGGGGCGAGTGCGCCCGATGCGAACAAGGAAATGAAGCGATTCGATTAGCGAGGAGAGGACTCGGTCGGGGTCACCGAGGCCGTCTCAGTCGGACACCGCAGACAAATCTGCAAGCTCGCCGTTAATGACTTTTCTATTTTGGAGCTGAATGATGCCATCGGTCTGCTCGGCCTCGTTCTGCCACTTTCTCAGGGTTTAGACTCCAAACGCTTTGTGGCCTCTGATGAGGTCCTTTCTTTTCCCGGGAAAAACACGCCACAAAAGACGCTTTGACAGACTTCACAGCCCAAAACCGAAGATTAGAGCGGCTTCATTATGTGACGAGAAGCAAAGGCTAAGCAGAGCCTAAAATATCTCCGTGTGCGTCGGGTCTGAATGGCGAGGTAGACGACGAAAACGAGCAAAAGTGGAGCAAAGTTCAGGCTGAGGGCAGAATGATGGACTAAGTGAGCGCAAGCAGAGCAGAAAAGTCCACCTTAAAAGAGCATGTTCAGAAGTCGTTCAACACGCCACTGTCCAACACGCCGCCGTCAACCCATCACTAACTTCACAGGTGATGTCACCGTGGCTACCTTCATCCATATGTCGTGTCTGACTGCATGTCTGAACAGCTCTCCGCTGTTTTTCTAAAAGTGGAAGTAGGCAGGAATGGAAACAGGAAGTGAGGTCAGGTGGTTCTGAGTCAGCTCTGGGCCTCCATTAAAATTGCATGAACAGGCTCATCCAATCGTCTGCAGGAGGCCTCCTTTCATCTTTAAACACCTCTCGCCCGGTCACCACGGCGGTGGCACCTCGTGTCACGCTGACCTGGGCTCAGCCTGTCGCCATGGTAACAGTGTAAGCTGCAAGCTGTCACCGGGAGGTGGAAACACACTCAGAGTGTTTCCACACTTGTGTTCTTTCTTTCTCGCTTCAGGCAGGACTCGGTCAGCCTGCAGCAGCCGTGAGTGGAGGAACTCTAAACGTGCATCGCTCTCAGTCTCCACAGTCAGCCTGCAGCACAGGTGTGTCTGCAGGTGGCCACACGAGGCAACGGTCCAAGCAAAGAGCAGTGAACCACATGCAGGTGCAACCACAGCTGATCTGACCTACAGAGATTCCCACAGTTATGAGCTGAGGCAGTGAAGATGTAGTTCAGCTGTGCCACAGGTGAAACGAGGAGTGGACCAGGGTTACTGTTTCTGTGGGTTTCTCACCACCTGAAGGACCTGAACGCATCCAAAACACTGCCACAAAAAACATCTTTGATGTTCATGTAACATATCACAATGTAGTTATTATGCACATGTCAGTTATGTGAAAGAAGCTAAAGAGGTGCCATTAGGTATGAGGACTTCACCGAGACAGCCTACATGTGTGCTGTAATGAGAGCAGGGCAGTCCCTGTCTGCTGCACGGTCACTACAAACACCAGATCACACCTGAACACGACCTCCTGTTTCCAGGTGAACGCTGTGGGATGGATTAGCTGAACAGTACGTCTTCACGTGGGCGGGTAAGTACGCGGAAAGTGAGACCCACGTCCAAAGTAGGGTCTAACCTCAAAGCTCCTGTGAGCCCAGACCACCTTCAGAAAGGCTTGCACCTGCTCCTTCCACCCGTGATCCCCCACCCATGATCATCCACCCGTGATCCTCCACCCGTGATCCTCCTCCTGTGACCCTCCCTCCGTGATTCCCCACCTGTGATCCCCCACCCGTGATCATCCACCCGTGATCCTCCCTCCGTGATCCCCCCCCCCCCCCCCCCCCCCCCCCTCCCCCCCCCCCCCCCCCCCCCCCCCCCCCCCCCCCCCCCCCCTTCCCCACCACCACACACAAACACCACCACTACCATCACTCTATTCCCACCATTGTGTTGTGCCGAACCATTAACACCGCCCTCATTCCCCCAAACATTCAGCATCGATGCATAAAAAACAAAAACAAGCAAACGAGGACGACGTTTGTGGGACGTGTTGCTTGTGTTGGCATCTCTCCCACCGCTGTGCATTCCATATGTGTTTTTACTTGTCTTTGATAAATGATAAAGAGCGTTTGTACTAATGCTAAGATCTCCCCCCTCTCCCCTGCCTCTCACAAGCCTCCATTGTGACAGTTATCCACCTTGTCAACTCTGCTGTTGACACGGTGGAAGGAGAAGGTATTCTTCCAGCTTCCATCTGCCGCTGGTTTTTGTCCTCTGTGTTGGGATGTGAAGTGTGGGCTGTTAGAGCTGCCATTATCTTCCTCTGACGAACGTCTCCCTTTTTTCTTATGATTCAGAAGCTAATTAAAAAGATATGCACAAATCAAATTAAACAAGCAGCTCGAGTGTTGCCTCCTCGATTTAGCGGTGAGCTCTTCCGCACCTCGAGAAGTCGGTCTAAGAAAATGGCAGAGCTGTTGTGCACTCACTGACCTCTCGCTGCCTCAGTCATTATTTGCCCTTCAGTGTTTGTCATTCTCGTTTCATTCATGTTCCAAGCCCGATGTTCTTTCCACGTAGATTTTAATGCGACTTGTTCTTTCTCTTTTTCTCCCCCTTCTCGCCTCATGTAAAGAGTCTTTTTTGGCTCATGATCTCAAGAACCCAAGAGGTGACTTGTGTTTTTTTTTCTTCTTTGCTTGCCTGGTGTCTCCCTGATCCCATCCTCTGCAGTTTAACCACTAACCTTGAACCCTAATGAGGAGAGTTTAAGCTCCTCTCTAACGTGGCTCTGGAGCTTTGTATACAGCTGTGGCCTGATGAGGTGTTATGTGTCTGCATTGTAAGATTGTATATACATGTATCTACCCCTCCACTCCCCAATATGTCCTTTGCATGACTTACATGAGCATATGTTATATGATCAAAAGTGTTGCTCAGTAACTAACTAGAAATATTCTCAGTTTTTTTTGTTTGTCTGTCTGTGTTACTGTTGTGTTGAGCTTTCTAAAGGGCATCTATTTTAAAACATTTAGACCCTGAAAGGTGGCAAAAAGTTTATTTTTAGCTTTGAAACAAGAGAAAATCACACAGTCGGACTTGAGACCCGGCGATGTAACGCATACGTGGGCGAGTCGTAATAATTAGAGGGATTTAAACCATATCTTTTAATTTAATTACGTGATTTAATAGAGATGCTCAGAAGCAGGGCTGACTCTTTGGGAATCACTGCCGTAGACAGGAGAAAAGATGGCTGTACTCCTCGGTGATGTCATCCAGATTTGAATCTCGGTTGCAACAAAAACCAGCTGTTAGGAGGGCGAGTGGGTGAAAACGCACTTTGATTGGCTAATGACTTGTTATTGGTAACTCATTGGCCAATTAATATGTGGTTTCATACCCTTTTTGCAGCTAAATTCAACTGAAAACAAATAATGGAGTCAGAACACCATTCCCCATGATACACTTCAGATGGCCTTCAGAGGGGACGCAGGTTTTTAGGCACCTCCACATTTTTCTGTTCAGGCCTGTATTTTGCTGCTTCGTTAGTTATACACCCGTGACACGGTGATGCCCACGTGGCTGCTTGGGGCTAGCTCATTGCCCTCGATGATCTTTGATTAGATAAATGTATGCACGCGTCCCAGAGGTCAGGGTGACTCAGCAGCAACAGTTAAAAGATGTAAAGGAAGAAAATGAAATCACGTTATTGTCTCATAACAAAAGATAACTAAACAAAAACACAGCGAGACAGACTTGGTGTATTTTTGTTTTGTATTTATTGTGTCTGTTAACTTGTAAATCATGCGTGCTGTGTGTGTGTCTGATCACAGAGCAGTTTGTTTAAGCTCATTGTGGTGTGGTGTTGTGTGTGTCTTTGACCTGTGTTCCTCCTGCATGGTGTGGGTTTTTAACATTAACCTGAGAGCATCTGTTCAGCTTTTGCGAGAGAGCATTGACATTATGTGTGTGCTGTGGTCTGTCCTCCTCAAACAGGATATCACTGGGACACATCTGATTGGATGCCAAGTGTTCAACTTCCTGGAATCCAGGAGTTTCCACAGTATGAGGTTGTGGAGTCACCCGCCCCTCTGTACAGTGACCCGAGTGCCATTGACACCGACTATTATCCCGGCGGCTTTGACATTGAGAGCGATTTCCCTCCGCCGCCAGAGGACTTCCCCGTAAACGACGACCTCCCTCCGCCACCTTTGCCGGAGTACAGCGACCGCTGCGACACCCTGCGGCCCCTCGGCAGAGACTTGGACCCGCCTTTGACCGGTCCGGGCAGCTCGGGCGCCGTCCGCCAGCGCCCAGCCCTGCCCGAGCTTTACAGCCTTAACCAGTACCTGCCGCAGCACTCCTTCCCAAGCGACAGCGGCGATACCGAGGGCCAGGGCACCACTTCAGCCTCCGCCACCCCAGCCTCCACCCTGGGAACCAGCGGTTACAGAGGAGGCTACCCTTTAGGTTGCAGTCGGGACTTTGACTCCTCCGCTCTGGACAACATGTCCATGTCTCTGTACACGTCCACAGCCTCTTGCTCGGACATGTCGGCGTGCTGCGAGGAGTCCGAGGTGATGATAAGCGACTACGAGAGCGGCGACGAAGGCCACTTTGAGCGGCTGTCCATCCCGGCGCTGGACTCCCAGCAGCACACTGAAGTCTGACACTGGATCCAAACAAAAGTGCCTGAACCAACAGCTACACCTATGTTAGCCCCTGACCCACCACAGACACTAAACACGCACAGAATCTGGACACACACACACACACACACACTGACACAAACATAAACACAGGGGTTTGTTGAGACTGGCTGAGAAGGCCGTTCAGCTGAGAAGATCTGAAGAAGTTATAGGAAACTCTCTGTAGCCGCTTTGCGTCTGCTCAGCCCAGCCCCCCCCCCTCGCTTAAGTAGCTGTCATCATACACAGGAAGTGGATTGTGCAAAGGATCGACATCATCAACGTGCAACAGGAAAAACATCACGACAAAAAAAACCCGAAAGAAAGTAAATGTCTTTGTTTCTATAAACAAAACCAAGCAAGATGTTTTTATACAAGTCTTCATTTTCAGTGTAAATTTAAATGTACAGTTTTGATTTCAAAGTTTACTAGGTTTTGTAGATATTCTATGCTTTTGTTTTCAACAAAAAAAAGTTAAATGGTGTGACATTATCAGCCTTACTGTGCGTACATTCATTAAGAAAAAAAGAAGTGTTTAAAAAAGAGAGATAAAGAGAAGAGCGTGACTTTTCCGAACACAGTGTACTCGTAAAGTTTATTGTCTCTTGCTCATTTCAAAAAGGGTCTTCAATGAACGACTGCATATTCTTGTGTTGTTTATTTTTTATTTGTTTGTTTGTACATTTTGACTTTGGAACCTCTTTATTTTTCCACCAAGAAAATGGGACCCAATATATTTATAGTGCAGAGTTATCCATGGACACGTGACTTTTTCAGGTGTCTGTGTGTGTCTGAGCAATGCTATGGTCTTGTTAAGGTTTTTATTGAATACTGCCACAAGCTCACGCTTTCCTACTGGCAATAAATTATTCCTAAAAAATACTCCCGATGTCTGCGTCTGCCTTATTTTCTCATCGTGTTTACAACATGAGTGTGCGATGCATCCCTTTGTTACAGTAGTGGGGATATAAATTATTTGGAAAAGGGAAATCTTAACAAACCGCTGTGCACTTCATATCTTAGTTGTTTGAATGGACGATTTCAAACTTAAAACTGTTCAACGATCACTCAGCTGAAAAATCAATCTGTAACAGTTCTGATCATCAATCATTCAAATCAATTTTTTGAAGCAAACATGATTCAATTTGTGTGCAGTGAACACTTGATGATTTGCTTTGTCCCGTGAGAGCTTGCACAGCTAGTGGAGCGTTTACCCCGGTGATGCTGGGTTGGATTAGTGATGGATGGATGGATCGGGATCAGAATCATCTTTATTTGGACAAACTATTTTTCCTTGACTAATGATGAATTAAACTGATCTTATAATCACAGACAGTCCAACACTAAAACCTAAAAGCTGGCTTCAGGCCTTCTTACCTCTTGACTGCTTCCCTCCTCTCGTCTCCCAGCAGCTGTTTGTATCAATAAACCCCGGCTGCCTCACATGAGGCTGATAAAATAACATGACCCTGATACCTCCGGTGCTGCAGGCTGTGTTTTGTGGGGGCTCCCCCCCCACTGTTTGGCTTCTCTACAAAGTGCTGACCTGGTCACGACTTCACACAGGATTGACTGTGCTCCCTCCTGGGCTCTGTGGTGGAAGAATGACCTTTTAACCTTCGGTGAGGACAGCACAGCGACTCCACATTGGCTGCAATGGGCTGAGTCCTGTCAAGACACATCCACTTCTCCACCATCACTTTATGAATCACATCGTGCCACCAGAATCAGACTGTCTGTATGAGAGCAATGCGACGCTACGCAGCCACTGCCCAATTTTAGAAAAGCTTCACTTTTTGTTTTATTCTCAGCCCCACAGCAAACACCACACTCATACTGAGGTTAATTATACAGTCGTGGTACAAACAAAACTAATCAAAGTGCACCCTCTATCAGCTGTAAGGCTTTACAAGATGTAAGAAAAGATAAAGGAGTACAATAGAAATCAGCTACTTCAAAACAGTACTCGAGCAAATGTACTAATTTACACGGCGCCACTTGACCCACAAATGCTCTCATCCAAAGGTACAAAGGGGAAATGAGTTCTTATTGTAGTTTTGTGAGGTGAAGTTAAAACATTACCAGTTATTTTAAAGTCTTGTGTCATATTTAAATGAAACTTATTTATAATCAGTGTCTTATAGAAGACTAATACACCCTTTAGAGCAATTTCACCTGCAAAAATGACTGAAGAATGTATATATTAAAAATACTGTTTAAATTATTTACCAATAATTGTACTCTGTTTTTGCACAGCAACCTAACTTTTAAAGAGGTGTGCTCCTTAATCTCATGCTCCACGCATCCAATTAACTGTGGAAAAGCTGCCAGGTGTATTTCTTGTGCTGAATAAATTAACACAACCTTACCTATTATTGCATTAATCATTAGTGAGGAATCGGGCGAGCAGTTCTGTGAGAAAGGTGGTTTTCAAGGTTTGTGGGTTTTCAATTGTGGGAAACTTTGAGCGTGTAGTGTCAGCTGACAACCACAAGATGGCAGCATATGGTAATTGATGAAAGCTACAGGACGCAAAGAATATGGTTTGTGCGCCAAAATGCGGTGGAGCAATCCACTGGCAGAGCTCAGTAGTTCCTTCTTCCTGGATGAAGGAACACAAATCAGCCAAATTGGCTGATTCACGCATCAGTTGGTATGAAAACTTTCACCCTGCGTGATGCCCCCCCTTGATAACTCTCCACCATCCCAGAGGGATAGGTTTAGACTTGTACAAGTCTGACGAGCCCACTCATACATCGGAGTACTGTACGTATTATTTGTGCAAAATTAGACCAAAAATGCTCCTCAAACCTTGGCTGAGGCCTCTTGAGACTTAAAGATGTTTGAATAAAGTTACATTAAATTGGGATTTTATCCAAAAATAAGAAAAACATCATATAATTGTTAATTTTAAAAAGTGACAATAGCAGTTCATTTACAGCAGTGCCATTCGGTCCACAGACGTATTTGACCTTGTACTGTGTCCTTGATTAGCTGTGTAATACGCCGGCCCTGGCATTTTTAGGATTATACATCATTATAATCCTGTTCCATATGTCATGACATTTATAATGTAGGGGGAATTAAACTGTTTATAATAGTGTAATCAAAGTTTCTGAAAGCAAAAGTAGATTTCCATCAATCACACCTCAAATTACAGTTCAGTGTTTGTACAGGATGAATGGGAAGTGATTGTGGAAGAAAGGGATTGACATTTACTCGTGTGGTGTGCAAACATGTCGCACAGTCCTGAAACTGTGGGAAAAAAAAAAACAGCCCCCAAGTGGGCCTGAAAATCTGCCCAGTCATTCGTGAGAAATGAAATCAAAGTCTGAGACCGTGTCCTGTCCTCACACACAAAATTGCCCGATCTACTCAAAGAGACTTGGTCCCTATCATTCTACTGTTGAGTTCTGAGTGCCAATATTTCTTATTGAACCATTCATGGGCTAGACAGAAACGTGAATGAGTGGTAAATGTGTCTGACAGTGTTCCTACAACACTACAACACTTCCTTGCTGTTAATTTAGGAAGTGCATTCAGTTTTGCTTCATTAACA